>JAGFVP010000160.1:0-68199 GCA_021031095.1 Bathelium albidoporum
GGGAAGAGCAGCCGCAGCACGAGGGGAAAGGAAAGGGGAAGGGTACTGCAGGGGAGGAGGCGGCTCAGGGGAAAGCAGAGGGCAAGGCAGGTAGGGAGAGAGGTGGGAGTGGTGGGAGCGCGGGTGGGGAAGAGGCCGGAGGAAGGAGTCAGTTGGAGGAGGAGGCCGAGGCTGATATTGTATTGGCGAGGCGGAGGAGAGAGGCGAATGATCGGTATTTTCGGCGGGTGAATGCAGGAGTGTTGGACGTGGTGGCAAAGCTGGATGAGGTTGCGAATGCGATGAAAGGAGTAGAGATGGAAAGCAAAGAGATATGGGATGAGAGGGATAGTATCGATACGGGAAGTGTGATGAGCTAAGAAATGCCCTCGAAGTTCTAGGCTTGCTCGCTACAGTAGGTATCTGTAATCCGGACTCAAGTCTCCCATTTCCGTCTTCTCCGTTTCTGTCAACCCCACATTTCTAGCGCTCTTGTCTTTGAATCGATTCGCATGTATGATGCCTACCAAATAGATGGTGCTGCTGATCATGCTCAGACAGACAAAAGCCAGGCATATACTATACCCGGGGATATATCGAGGTGCATCCTTGGCCAAGAAAGCATAAACTGCAATAATTCCTCCAGTGTTGCCGTAGCCAACCTGCCAGGCGCTTCCCACCGCCCTGCGATGGTGCCCTCCAAGGTTCATGTTAAACCAGCAGACTACCACAGGCATTGCGCTGTAAGCTCCCATGGCCACAAGAAACAAGCCCGCATACTCTGTCGACCGATGCGCTTTGTCGTGAACCGCTAAGAGGATTGCGAATCCAGCAATGCATATGCACATGGGGAAGATGGCAAAGGCGAACCGATGCTTGGTTTTATCAGAGCCCCAAGCGATAAGCATTGCAAATGCAAATGCTGCAGCCCATGGTGGGACACTGTGCAATTGCGTTTCGATGGCCGAATACCCGTAATTCTTGATGATACCGGGAGAAAAGTACGCGTAGCCGTACGCAGGTACAATGAGGCCAAAGTACATGAATCCAGCTACAATGACTTTATAGTCCTTGAAAACGTTCAAGATGTCTCGAAGCGTGATGGGCTTTTCCGCTGCACTTCGTCCCTGGTCAACTTGTAGGCGGGCTTTGACGTAAGCACGCTCCTCTTCTGTAAGCCATTTTGCGTCTTCGGGAAAGTCGGGAAGAAAGAAGAAGAAAGAAATGGCGACGACGCAAGTCAGAACACCTTCAAGGATGAAAATCCAGCGCCAGCCTCTGTAGCCACGCAAGCCGTCCATCTTGCCAATGGCACTGGCATTACTTGTTAGCACACCAGCTCATCAACGACTGAATGCAAAAGGGTTATCTTTACCTTGCCAGCAGCCCTCCAAATGCTCCTGCTAGTGTGGTGGAGCTGAAGAAGAAGCTGTATCTCCTCTGCGCTTCCGATCTCTTATACCACATTCCAATCAGGTAGAAACACCCTGGGAACATGCCTGTTTCAAAGACTCCCAAGAAAAACCTGGCAGCCAACAATCCGCCATAACTTCTTACCAGGCCTTGACAGATACTGACTAACCCAAACATGAACATGCATCCTGAGAGCCAGACGTGCGGACGCAATCGCTTGAGTAGGATGTTTGACGGGATTTCGAAAAGGACATAAGGTACAAAGAAGATGACAAGGGACGTGTTGAAACGGTTGTCCACTCCAAGGTGTAGGTCCGTAGTGAGGCCAAAGAGATTGGCGTTGGAGATGTTGACTCTGCACATTTTCAGCCCGCAGTTCGAATATGGAAACAGCTCGAGCGGAACGTATAGCAGCTTTACCTGTCGAGGAATGCGAGCAGATACAGGATGCAGAGGAATGGGATCACGCGTAAATCAATTTTGCCAACGAGCTTTCGCTCGGTGGTATGTGGTGGACACGGAACATGGAGATCCTCATCGTATTGAATTCTGCCTCCGTTATCGTACGCATACGAATATTGCTGCTCCGGATCTCCAGAAGAGACAGGCGAAGTCTCTGGCTCCTGGTGCTCTTCAAGTCGAGTTTCTATCAGCAAATGCCTTCAAGAATCACGAATGACGTGCTCACGTACTTTCCCGAGTCACGCGCATCTCATTCAGAATCGGACGAGTGATGAATATGGGCTCTTTCTGATCATAAGACCGACACTTGATAAGAGATGAAAAGGAAATAAGCATGAGATTAAAACGCTTTTAACTCCGACGCCACTTTTCTTTGATTTTTTTCACGAAACGCCTCTCAGTCAGCCGCGACAGCTGATTACCTTCTAGGGTAAGGCAGGGCGTAATCCAAGAGACTCCCCCGCATGGTCTCTTAACCACCTTGCCCTAGCGTTGTCGGCCACTCGCATTTTATCGATGCCCGAAATTGGGCTTGCCGATCCATTATGCCTATTCTTTGCAGCGTATTAGCAGCTTTTTCCAGCGGCGCCACTTTAGTAAGATCTACAATGACGGGGTTTAGGAACACGATCTAACATACCACCTCGGAGAGATGTAATCAATTAGTGAGTTACTGTTGATTGGCGACAAGCCGTAGACAGCACCGGATTATACAATGCGAAGTCTTAAAAATAGCCCGAAAAAGTTATCCCTGCGCTAAATGATTTTTCTGGCTGTGCCTACAGGATGAAGAGCTGCTCATACAGCTGGAAGATAGTGGACTTGGTTTATTAGACATCTTTCGTGCATTCAAGATTCGTGGCTTTCATTTTGAAATTATGTCACATCACGGACAGCCATGTCTCAGAGGAAGGAGCGGATGTATCATCCGTGCGTGGGCGAAGCGTGATAACATTCGCGAGGAGAAAAGAAAGGCAGAAAAGTTCAGATGAATGGGCTTGAACTTGGGGCTGGACCTAGGTAGGTAGGTTTGCTATAACAGACCAGACCTATAATGACTGGGATACAGTGTATTGGACATGAGACCAACTACGGTACGGTTAGGGGCTGCTGGATAGCCAGGTTTGCAAGGAGTCATCATTTCTTACTCAAAAGCCTCGCTACTTCGAAGATGATGGCAAACCCTTGGTCTTGTAGGGAGAGCGATCCGACGAACCGGAACTTTTTGGAGAAAGCAAGTGGTAAGTACTGCATCATCTACCATCGCCTCAGCCAGTGGTGTAGATCAATCTAGAAAATAAATGGAATAGCGAGAATGAAGTTCTCTGGGGTTGTAATTCCGTGAAATTGCGATGCTATATCTACAGAGTGTGGGTGTTATGAGACCGATATCTCGCTAGTGATCCAAAGTTTTGACTCAGCATGAGAACAGTCCTTGTCCATCGTAGGTATTGCTTAAAATGCGCGTTCGCAAAATCACGCTGTTGTTTTAGGTGTTTGAACCTGTTCGCTGCATAGGTAAGTAGGAAAGGTTTTTTGGCAATTTGAAGCCGATTTTGGAAAATTTGAGCGTGCCTTGGTCTTGAGAGAAGACAACGTACGTATGGGGTGCAGTGTGTTCAGCACCTTAATTAGACGTGTACGACTATGAAGCTGAAGAAAAACCCAGCGATGAGATGGCGAAACCATGGATGGTTAAAGCTTTTAAGAGCGATCGTGGAAAGAATGTTGGTACCAGGTGTTGTTTTTCCTGATGAACGATGATCGCTTCTTCTGATCTTTGCTGAATGTTTGCTCCTTCTGAATTATCTATCTGGCCATTAAGAAATATGTATCGCTAACGCCAACTGTGATCGATAGCGGCTGAATCAACTTTCCCTCTTCGTCTTCACATGCCGATCATTCTGATTCCAAGGCATTGTGCCCAGTACAGCACATACTCATTGTAGATAATCATGAAGAGCAACAGCACAATTTGAGACGGGGACATGTCTATACTCAAGGCTCATCATGTCGAACATTGCCATTCACTTGGCTTCTGCTTGGTCATCAACAGCATTTGGCCGCAGTGATGTTCAGGTTGCCTTTGGTATTGATTGGACTTGACAATTGATCGGATATCATCATATGTGCAGGATTGACCACATTCGCTACGACAATCAGACACTCGTCACGGATTGACGGTGTTGTTAGACAACTTAGATACGAAAGCTTTGTAAATTATGGCAATTTCTGTGGATGCATCAACAGCATTACGCAGCCAGCTCCACCATCCTGCTTCTGGCATAGAAGAGTTAGGTAATTAGGTAGTAGTGGGCCGCCTTAAGCGTTGAGGTACAAATTTGACAATACTCCGTGGAGGACCTCAACATTACTCCGTACTGCTGGTTAATTGCGAGTTATAGCCGATGAACCCGAGCGATCCGATCATGTGATTAGACCCTTCCGTCCCTTCTGGTCGGGGATAGCCGGACGGTAAATTTTCGGACAATGGATATCTGGCTGTTTTATTAAATGGATCTCCAGCCAACCCTGATAGCCGATTTACGAATTCCGTCTCGCAGGCGAGCCACCTCTCTGTTACAATCAAATCACCTTCTTATCGCGAAAATTTCCCCCGAGCACGCTCCTAGGAAACCCGGCATACACGTCTCGTTCTCGAATTCCCGTTTTCCGGGTCTCGAGCAAACATGAAAATCTTCGAATCGTCTTATGATTTCAACTACTCGTGGGACGAAGTATCGACTGCCAACTGGCGGAAGTACTGTCCTTGGAATGATAAATCCACACATGTGCTGGCTGTCGATACGCTGAGCAGACGGTTGGATCCTGAGACTGGAATAGTGCGTAGCCCCTATCAAAGTTGACCCTTCAAACGTGGCACTGATTACCATTTAGCTGCGAACCGAACGCCTGATTACATGCAAACAATCTGCTCCGAAATGGGTGCAGCCATTTCTAGGCAACTCGGAATATTCGCACGTCTATGAAACTTCCTACGTGAATCCGAGAGCGAAGAAAGTCACTATGTGCAGCACGAACATGACGTGGTCTGATCTGCTGAACGTGCGAGAGACTGTCGTCTACCGTCCCGTGCAATCATCACGAAACGCGATTGAGAAGACGCGATTCGAGCAACACGCCCAGATCACAGCACTTTGCGGAGGCTGGCAGAAGGTCAGAAATGGAATTGAGCAGTTTACTCTCGAGCGATTTGGTCAAAATGCGAGCAAGGGTAGGGAAGGATTTGAAGCAGTGCTGCAAATGAGCCGGAAAGTCTTTGGAGAAGAGATGGAGAGACAGAGACGGCAAGAAGATCAAGCCAAGTTGTGATACCCGCTGCGACATCGATACCTTCATATTTTGAGGCATCTCTTATACTGGCTCTTTTCGCTGGAACTGCGGGCGTCTGTGATGATTTTTGATACCCTGGATTTTTGGAGGTCTCTGTGGCAATATGAGTGATCTGCATTACAGCGACGGTCTGCATGGAAAGATAGATCATACAGCATGGGAAAAGTTTCCGAAAAGTATTGGTTCTTGGCATCCTTGGCGAACAAGGAGTTGGGTCTGAAATGCATACCTGCGCACTCGCGTGCATCGCGGGTGGTCTATTGGATGGCTTTGGGGGAAATACAACTATTAATAATAGAGTAGAAACGAAGGGACACAAAGGACACTCTGTCCACGAGGCTGATCATTAGATTTCAATGGAAGACACGACTTTGGGTACATTGCTTAGCATTTCTCAAATGTTCTGATTCGCTCTCTCGTCTTTTTCTTAGCAAGTTTACTATGGACTGTCCGTGAGTGATCCCTGGAGGTCCTCGGCAACTGCTAGTCAGCAAGGCCCCACCTTTTACCCCAGATTTTAGGACCTCGGGCTTAAGGTTACAGCTTCACTTTTGCCTCCTCTGTATTTAATGGAATTCTCTTGGATTTCACTTCAAAATACCCGTTTAAAACACCGAACTTCGACATCAATCGTGTTCAAGCTCTGACTCAAAAGAAAGCCATCCACCAGCCCTCTACATTCATTATCATGGCTCCTAAACCACCGGAGCCAGTCTACGTGATTGGCGTTGGTATGACGAAGTTTATTAAACCACGCGGTAAAGTCGACTATACTGAGCTCGGGTTCGAGGCTGGTATCAAGGCGCTGCTCGATGCACATATCAATTACGATGACGTGGACTCTGGCATCGCATGCTATTGCTATGGCGATTCGACTTGTGGCCAACGCGTCTTCTACCAATTTGGAATGACCAAGATACCCATCTACAATGTAAACAACAACTGTAGCACTGGATCCACCGGTCTGCACATGGGTCGCACCATGATCGCGGGCGGCATGGCGGACTGCGTCATGGTCGTCGGTTTTGAGAAGATGTTTCCAGGATCGCTGCAGACTTTCTTCCAAGACCGTGCAAACCCCACCGGCACGACGGCCGAGATGATGAAGGCCACGCGAGGGATCACCAATGCACCTGGGGCAGCACAAATGTTTGGTAATGCAGGGCGGGAATACATGGAAAAATATGGAGCCAAGGAGGAGGACTTTGCAGAAATTGCCAGAGTGAATCACAAGCATTCTGGGAAGAATCCCTATTCACAATTTCAAGACGAGTATACGTTGGAACAAGTGCAGAAGGCACCAATGATTCACCATCCCCTTACCAAGCTGCAATGTTGTCCAACATCAGATGGAGGCGCCTCGGCCATTCTCTGCAGTCAAGCTTTTCTTGATGCGAGGCCAGAGCTCAAAGACCAGGCCATCCTTATTGCTGGCCAGACATTGGCTACCGATGCACCGTCGCTTTTTTCGCGCTCTGCCATCGATCTTATGGGATACGAGATGAACCAATACGCCTGCCGAACCGCCCTCGCTCAAGCCAATGCAACCGTCAACGATGTGAAAGTTGTTGAACTACATGATTGCTTTTCAGCCAATGAGATGATTGTGATTGACGCTCTGGGACTTAGTGAAAAGGGCAAAGCCCACGAGCTAGTAAGAAGTGGCGGTATTACATATGGCGGGAAGTATCTCATCAACCCCTCTGGCGGTCTGATCTCCAAAGGTCATCCTCTCGGTGCATCAGGCATTGCTCAGTGTGCTGAGCTGGTATGGCATCTGAGGGGCTGGGCAAATAACCGCGCTGTCGAGGACACGAAAGTGTGTCTGCAGCACAACTTAGGCCTAGGAGGCGCTGTGGTCGTCACAGTATACAAGCGTGTCGATGGTCGAGCTGCAACGAAGCTTAGTGACGCTGAGATCAGTGCGAAGACCGGACTTGGCTACAATCCAGCAGTACGAGCTAGAGGATTCACAAAATCGCAAGTGGATAGTGCAAGAAGTAGACAGAGCAGGAGTGAATGGGCTCTGGCAGATATCGAGAAAAAGGTGGAAGCTAGATTTTGATCATCTTTGTACCTATATGTTCTCGACGAGACAGGTAGCCGAACGGCATTTCTTCATGTCTTGAAGAGTACATCTGCGTGGAAAAATATGAGCAGCGCCGCTTAAAGCCAGTAAAATTCACGACAGATAGGCTCGAATGTTACGGGTCCATGCTTTCTAGCATTCAACTCCGAACCTTGTATCCAGATCTCCGCGATGTTTTCGATTAGGAGTGACTGCAAACAAGAGCAGAACCCATGTACCTCATCTCGACACTCTAATCCCGGTCCAGTGACGTCGGTGGAGCCGATGGACTATCTAGATTGGGTATAGGAGATATTTACCATACCGAACCACATCTGGGTCTTTGAGCATTAGACTCATCCTTCCCTCTGGCCTCTATCACGCAGGTGCTGATATGACGTATCTGAGTGGATCAACGAGCAAGCCTGCGTTAAAATACAAAAAGTAGATTGGCTTTAAAATTTCCGAAGTCTACCTCTTCCAATGGCTCAATTTACGCGATGGTTGGGCGCTTTGAGCCTTTTCGTGCTACTATGTGCCTCTCAAGATTCGAATCCAATCATTGGAGCTTATTTGAATACAGACTCATGCGTTGGAAGCAATGGAACATGTGATCTCTTTGATAGCCCTCTCCATGATCCCACCCCCTATTATTTTCCTGCCGAGAATCGTGTAGGAACTGACAATATTTTTCCCATGCGTGCTTGCAATGGCCATACAATAGAAGAAGCAACAATTGATCAACTCCAAGATTATATGTCTCACGGTACACTGACTTCAGTTCAGCTGGTGACATGCTATCTTCAGCGGGTACTACAGATCAACGAATATGTCAAGTAAGCATTACAAATACCGGACTCTTCAGACGTGAATATTTCAGGATTGAAAGACATCCTGAAGAAGCTTGGCTGTGGGAGAAGCTCAGAGATTACGTTATCCTTATATCTAATGACCGCAACGCTAACTTAAATCTCGAAAGCGATGTCTTGGAACTCAACCCGGATTTCCTCTCGATTGCAGCTACATTGGATGCCGAGCGTGCATCTGGGACCGTCCGAGGACCTCTACATGGCATTCCGTTTCTCATCAAGGATAACATCGCATCTAGAGACCAGATGGAAACAACTGCTGGCAGCTTAGCGCTTCTCGGATCGATCGTTCCTCGAGATGCTCACATAGTCTCAAGGCTGAGAGCAGCCGGCGCAGTGCTTTTTGGCAAGGCGACCCTCAGCGAGTGGGCAGATATGCGGAGCAATAACTACAGCGAAGGGTACAGCGGTAGAGGTGGCCAAGCTCGCGGACCGTACAATTTGACTATAAATCCTGGTGGTTCAAGCAGCGGTAGTGCGGCGGCGGTTGCTGCTAACATAGTTCCAATCGCGTTTGGAACTGAGACGGACGGAAGTGTCATCAATCCTGCAGAATTGAACGCAATAGTTGGAATCAAACCGACAGTTGGTTTGACCTCCAGAGCCGGGGTTGTCCCCGAGTCCTTGCATCAAGATACCGTGGGGTGCTTTGGAAAAACTGTGCGTGATGCGACTTATGCTTTAGATGCCATCTATGGCCCAGATCCGCGAGACAACTATACCCTTGCCCAATTAGGAAATACCCCAGAAGGCGGGTATGTGGAGTACATGAGCAACAGGTTCGCTCTGCAGAACGCAACCTTTGGTATTCCCTGGGAAAGCTTCTGGAAGCTGGCTGACTCCGAGCAGCAATTCCAACTGCTCCAGATCATCTCCGCCATCCGTGCTGCTGGGGCCACGGTCATCAACAGCATCGAGCTTCCCAGTCGCGACCTGCTTGTCGACCCACAAGGCTGGAATTGGATGTACGGTGATACTCGCGGATTTCCTAATCAGTCAGAATATACCGTCGTGAAAGTCGACTTCTACAATAACATTCGCGATTATCTGTCCGAGCTGTCTAACACGCACATCCGCAGTCTTGAGGACATCGTGCAATACAATTACGACAACGATGGCACCGAAGGCGGCAACCCCTGGCCTCTGGGAATCCCCGCCTTCTACAGCGGTCAGGACGGTTTCCTCGCGAGCCTGGCTTCTCGTGGCGCTATGGACGAAACGTACTATCAGGCGCTGGCCTTCTGCCAGTATCAATCGCGCGAGCGTGGAATCGATGCCATGCTCGCTAACAACGGTCGCCGGCTGGACGCCGTCTTAGTCCCGCCAGACGTAGGCCAGACATACCAGGTGGCGGCGCAGGCGGGATACCCTATGGTGACCATCCCAGGGGGAATTAGAGCCGAGTCAGGAATGCCATTTGGATTGGCCTTGATGGGCACGGCGTGGAGTGAGGCAAGCCTGGTGAAGTGGGCGAGCGCCATCGAGGACTTGCAGTTTGTGAGTAGGGGCAAGGTAGGTGGGAGGACAACGCCGCGGTTTTATAGCTATCTCAGTAAGAATATTCCGATTGGGGGGACCTTGGGAGGTGGGTAGGGGAGCTTCGCGAAGAAATCTGACACCAAGAGCCTTGTACTCTGTATAGGATGAGGCCATGTCATATTTAGTCTTAAGCCAAATAATTCTAAGGGTTACCAATCCTACATTTGGAAAGCGTCTAGAGCACAGGGCGCGAGCTTCATGTGTCAACAGTAATTTGGCTATCAAGTTGCCTCTTCCCCAACTCCATTACTACCATAAGCACACTGCATAATTCCAAGCAAGCTTTTCCACAGACCGATGAGTCCCAGCCGTAACCGGAACACGTGTTTTCCCAACCTGCAATGCCACGCTGTTCTGTCGTCCATAATACCCTCCAATGCAATCGCCGCGACGTCAATAGATCAACCAGACCGCAAAAGCCGAGATAAAGTCAGAAGGAAAAATTTCGTCTGAAAGCATCACGAGAAGCAAGACACCCATCTAGCATTGGGGTTCTCCTTCTGTCTCGCTAGTATGCCACCACCAAGCCTATCATACAGAGATCGCGCGTTCCTTCTCGGCTACATATCCAATTTCGCTGAACCAGCTCCTCACTAACCACAACCAACTCGTCTCCCTCCATCGCCGCCTTATTCTCCATCACCACCACCGCCACCACCAGTCGCCGCCTTTCCAAACCCTGGGTTGAGCATGCTTGGAATTGGCTTCCGACGTGCGCCTGCCGCCCTTACGCGGGGGACGCCCTGAATCACTCGTGGCTCCTTGATCAGGGCCGGGTCAAGCTTCGCAGGAATGCGCGAGACGATCTGGTGATAGTCGCCCGGGACGCGCGATGAAGGTAAGGCGGCGACGGCGGAGCGCCACAGGTGGTCGGAGGTGTCAGTGAGGAAGCATATTGCTGAAAGGAAAAAAAAAAAAGCGAGTTAGCTGTGTCTTCTTTGCTGGTGTGGCAAGACAGAGTTGGTGCGATAAGAGATGGGAGAGCAACGTACAAGACTTAGAGAACATGCCCGTCCGCCCTCGGTTTTTCTTAGACAGGATGATTTCGTCAAACAGCCGAATCGAAGCATCATCACTACGCTTGGTCTCTCGTTCATGGATGAATTCATTGAGAGCTAGTTGGCCATCAGCTCTGAATTTCCTGCACATTGCATTGTAACGAGCGATGTAACTGACCTTGTGTCTGGTGCAGCACCCTCATGTAATCCTGCTGCTCGTACGGCATACTTTTCAAGAAGCCATCCATGTTGAAGCTATACACCAACCCTGACTTTTTCTGTTGGCTGCTTGGCCCGCCGAGGTACTTTCGGTAGGTGTACAACAGGCTTGCAAAGCAGCGGACAAATGCAGCGCGAACCTGGTCAGGCTTGAAAGCCGCAGGACAGACCAGGCAGATCTGTGGAAGACATCGGCCGTGTGCGAATATACTGCAGCCTGCCCTGTGTTAGCTACCGGTGAAATAGATGGAAAAGCTAGAGAAAGATCGAGAATCAAAAAGATCAGACACGACCAGGCAAAATGGATCATACCGGAGCAGCGATATATTCCATCGTCGGCCTTTTCATCGCAGATCGCACACGTTGCCTTTTCATCCCTCGCCCTCCACGTCATGCAATGACCCTCCGACCATTTCATCGTTTCAGTGTCTCTGACCGTCTGCATCATCATGCCCGGCATAATCGTGCTCGCCGCCAGTGTGCTTTGCGCATATACACTCGGCGCATAGTTGCTTGGAGCACGTACGTGGTGCGACGATCCAGCGCCGGCGTACCCGGTACCCGCAAAGGATGAGGCGCTGGGCGGATTGCCAGGCTGTGACGGTCTTCGGAGAGTGGGAGCACGATCAAAGCCAAACTGTGGAGGATGGTGCTCGTTAGTGATATTGGAGAGTGGTTTGCGGTGGAAAAAGGGCAGGTGTACCGAGGAACTCCGTTTCGATGAGCTATCAAAGTGACCAGAACGCTTTTCGCGAAGACTGGCTTTGAGATCATACCCAGAATCAGTGCGAGAGATGGGTGTGGAGGGGATGTTAGGAAATGACTGCGAGACAGGTGAGATCTTAGGCGATGGGGGAGATGATGGCTTGTTTGCAGAACTTGTGGAAGGACGATCGTTACTGCTGCTGACGGCGGAGCGAGAATGGAGGAAAGCATTAAAAATTTGGGGTCGTGAAGAGCGGTTTGGTATATTGTCCCCAAAGGTGGAAGAGTTTTGGCTGACATAGGTTGCAAGAGTAGAGGAAAGAGGAGGCGAAGAGAAGACTTGTTGATTTTCGGATGAAAAGGCATCAAAAGGAAAGGCAGCCTGTGTGTATGCTGGAGGTCCAACACTAACACCGTACCGGTTGTGATGAGGAGCGGCAAGTTGAAGTAGAGATGTCAACTTTCGTCGCTGTGCTTTTGGCAAGGGCATCGGTGGCGCGGTACTTTCAATGACATCTTCATCTAAGTCCACAAGGACAAAGTCATCCTCTGGAAGCTCAATATTGTCGTACCGCTTTTCGACGCCGACAATATAGGGACACGGGGCTTCGACGGCTTGCAGGAGACGGGCCGGGAGCACCGGAATGAACACACCAGCCCATGTGAAAGGGTAAATTAGATGAGTAATCGCAGCACTCGCTAGGTGAAGCATTGAGGTGTGAGAGGAGTAGAAGATTATCCGCGATTCACAAAGGACGTATTCGAAAAGAGTGACAATATTGGGGATTGTCAGACACCTGAAAAGAGCGTACAAGTCGGTGTTCCTCGAGCCCGGTATCTCGTTCACCGCATCCTTCCGGGCATACATGCGCAGCTCCCTGATCAATAGTTCTACTTGAGTGATTGATGAAATCGGGCTTGGCGCTTCGGCGCAAAGGTTGACAACGTATCGTTCCAGCGGTTGCCATATTCCAATCTTGGGTGAACTAGGAGGCACCCTCAAGATGGCCCCATTCATCATCGGTACAACAACAGCTTTGAGCCACTCTTTCCAAAATCCGGTCAGGGAAGCATGCCGCCCAAGAATACCGTAGACTCGAGGAATCCAAAGGCCAGTCTCACCGTCGGTGAGGCCATCGATCTTGGATGCAGCTCCGTGCCTCACTGGCTTGAGCATGTCCGCCATTAGGCCAATCTTTTCCTCAACCCCGCTGATTTCGTCCTCCAGGGCCTCCCGCTCCGCGGATCCGGATCGGACAGAAGGTAGTTCTGCAAGTAGCCGTGACAGCTTGGCGCGTTCCGCTGCCAGCCTTTCGCCAAGACTGCTTGCCAGTTCGCGTTCCTCTCTCGACATGTTGGCCCTTCTCCATTGCTCGCATCTGTTTTCAAGCTCCTCAGCGGCCTGGGGGTTCAAGGGAAGCCATACCACCAAGCAGATGCCGTGCAATCTGGCATTCTCCTGATTCGTCATGGAGAAGCCATGCCACGTCGAAGCTGGTCTTTCATCCGCCGAAACCACCGAGACATCATTGGGAAAGGCGAACATCGGCACATAGTCTGGAAAGCCGCTTCTCCGCTGCAGCTCTTCCACCATATTCTTGGGGGGATAACGGTCGAGGAGACACGGCTCGTACCTTCTCTTCAGTGGATGCATGTCCGGAGTAGGTTGGAAGGGCTGCGGTGCAGGGATGACCGAGTTATAGCCACTCATCCTTTTGGACGTCCGTATTGAAGATTGGCGGGCCACTGATGGCTGTCTCTTCATGCTGCTCATCGTCGATAGCCTTCTCCTAAGGCTCCCAACACCGGTCTTTAATCCCCCAGAGTCGTCGGCATTCGTGATGCGCGTCGTCTTCGGTCTTGGTCTTGGCCTGCTGGTTTGAGGCACAGTCCCTGCACTGAACTGTATCTCTTCCACAAACGACTCTCTGTCCGAAGCGAATTTGCGCAGGGCCTCATCGAAGTCCACGTCGCTAAGCACTGAGCTCCCCGTCGACGAGATCTGAACCGCCCTGATTGTTGCGCTACTTCGATTGCTTGCTGTGCCTTTGCTATCCCTCTTGTTCCCATCGTTGCCAATCGTGCTGCTGATTGATTTGCGTGCTTCGAAACTATACCGATTTCTTGAGTTGCGTTTCGAGGAGGGCTCCTTGGGCGAGGTTGGCGGGGTCGGTCGGACGTCATTTTCGGTTTCGAGGGCGATATCTTCTTCGATAGTGGCTTCGGTAGGCACGGCGGCAGCAGGAGCATTGGGCGTCTGTCTATCCTCGAGGACTTGGCTTGATTCGATTCCTGAGATGAAGAAGTAATCGGCCAGCGGCACGGAAGAGGCATCAGTGGCAGGAGCGCCTGGGGCCATGTCGAATATCCAAGAAGGACCTCAGTCAGCTTCGAAAGCGCGTCAAGTGCATGGCGCACGGTGAATGAAAGGTGGCAGTCAATTCATCGAAGCACACATGTCCGAAAGTCGGATCCAAAACTTTGCAGTACGCGGGTTCGCGGACGTTACGCAGGAAGGGGCCAGAGAGCAGTCTTGGCCTGCTGGGCCGTGTCGCAACGAAGCGGAAAATACCAAAGGAGGGTCACGAGCAGCTCGTCAAGTTCAGGGAGCGTTATCGACGGGCAGAGCGTAGGCCGGGCGCAGGGCGAGTGACAAGCAACCCTTGGCTCGCAGTGAGAGAGGCTAGCTTCCTCATCGCGCTCTACATGGACACGATGCTCCTTTCTGCTGTGCAATGCCAGAAACGAACGCCGGCGTCTCGAATCGGCTCGTGGCCGCCGGGCCCATGGGCCTTTGGCCTAGGCGACAATCCGCCTAACCTCCGAATCCACTCCAGAGACCCTGCATTGTTGAGGCCAGCCAGCTCGCGTGCGCGGGGCGCTCCTACAGGCCCTGCCGTCCCTTATGGTCCCAACACTGTCTTGTCTGTCTTGCTTGCCTTGCCGCTTCCCCGGATTCTCATAACAGCCCAAGATCTCCGGGCCTCACGATCTCGCTTCGAGAACATGTGGAGCCCTTCAGACAACCCTACTTATTGACGACAGCAGACTTGGCAACGTGTCTCCTGTCTGTGCCTACTTAGACTCCCTCCGAGTCGACCCTAGTCCTGGCCCGTATGTCCGTGTTTCACAATTGCTTTTTGGTGTACCAGTTGATCTTTTGACAGCTGGCCGTCGACATCTGCCGTACCATTGATATCGTTCTCTACCTTGCGTCGTCATCAAAACAGTGTTTGGCGCTAATACCGTTTACGAGGATCGTGCCGGGGCCGTGGCGTAAAAATCTCCACGGTTTGTGATGCAGGCAATTCCAGGGTACAAGGGAAAGCCTAACTACATTTATATGTATGGATTAGGGGGAGACCCCACCGCAGCGCGTACCCCTCGATAGGTGATTCCAAAGATCTGAGCTGGCGTTTTGACTTCAACTCAATCTGCATTTATCCGTTGCGATACTATGCCTTGCTTAAGCTCACGGCAATTGCTGGGTTCCTTAATATCGTAAGTACCAACTCCTTAACTGTGCATCCACTACTGAATCCTATGGAATCATTGGTGGAGTTCATATCAAGAACAAAGACAGAAGATAAACAGGACTGTCAGTGGAGATCGTAGTCCCAGCTAAGTTCAGGCTGCACCGCAGGTTTTGGAGACGCAGAGGAGATTGGCACCCTACAACCGTGCAAAAAGTTCAAGAGTTGTGACAGCGTTTAGCTGGACTCACGCTCATAAGAACATCAAATGGAACCATCATCATTAATCTGCTTTGATCTTCCATGTTGGTTGCCGAATCCCTCTCTGCGATAGAGAGGAAAGGTGAAGTCTTTCATTCATTATTGAACTGTCATCTCTTTTTTCCACTCAAAAATCCTGTCACCAGCGTCCCTTTCTCTCCCATTGCACTCCGCCAATGAAGTGATAGTTGGCCCAGAATTGGCCGCCCGTCCGTGCCCACTTCGGGCTGTTCTTTACCTCGTTGATACAGGCTGAACATGACCTGCATGATATCACGAGGCTTAAGGATTGGATGGTGTGGTAATGAGGATGGAGGAAGCCTATCCCAATTCAACGATTGGGCGTGAAAAGGTTGTTTTGGCACAAATTTTACTGCCTTGATGAAAGTTAGCATTATTATATATGTCTCCAAGAAACGTTCCAATCACGATATTCCCTCATGGTATCTTGAATGTACATGCTTTGAGAAATTCGTACTCACCTCCAAACTCAACGCCCCCTCCCCTAGATTCTCCAACTGGGCCTCCAACACCCATCCGCCCTTCGCTCCCCCCGCCTTCGTCCTTACTCCAACCAGCGGCTGTGCCACAAACTGGTACAATTTCCTGAACGTCCTCACCCGGCTCTGCCCTACCCCGGTGCTTGATGCCGCCGGCGCCAAATTCCCCCCCTCTCCTTCCCTCTCCTCCACGCTCTCTCCCGCCAATCGTTCCGTATAGGTCACCGTCACAGCCAGAACGTGGTTCCCTTCCTCGCGCAGCTCAAACCGTACAATCCGCTGCACACTTGCCCCCGGCGCCAATTCTATTTCGCCGTTCCGGCCCGGCTCGCCGGCCCGTGCCTCATCCGCTGACAGCCGTCGGCCACTGCCTCGCACCGTCGCGGGCGCAGACTCGAGGTCCAGCGGGATGCCTCCTCCGATTGCTCCTCCTCCTGCTGCTCCTGCGCCTGCTCCTGTTGTTCCCGGGTGCGACGGCGTCTGCATCGTCGCAGCGAGTTGCACGCCCGTGATCAGCTTACGCCGACCATCGACGTACCCCGCAGAGCCCACGCTGGAGGCAGCGGACGCGGAGCGCGGCCGGGAGCGGGAACGAGCACGAGTGCGAGATCCGCTCGTGCTGGCCGTCGGATCGGTGTCGGGAGGCGCGTTGTCGATTTCGTTGTTGGCGCAGAGAGTGCAGGCGAAGGTTTCGCCGATGTAAGCTGGGCCAAAGCTGGGGGGCAGGGTGAGGAGGGGGGAGATGGCGAAGGCATCATGGGGCGCAGAAGGGTAGACGAGCGCGGCTTGGGCGGGGATATGGTGGATGTCGGCGAAGGAGGAAGATGGTGTGCGTCTGCCATTGAAATTGCTGGAAGTAGAAGGGGGGGGAAATTGGTTTGCGAGGGAGGGCTTGGAAAGTCTGATGTTTGTGGTCAATGTACTGTTAAGAATGAACGGTAAATAGTGGGCACTCGTACCTGAGCACTTTCAAGCTGACTGAATGAGGACCTTTCGGTGCATCGGCGGCGGAGGCATTGCGCGAGTGAGGCATGTTCGCGCCATGCTCCTACTTAGGTAGTCAAAAGTAAAAGGTCGGGCATGAAGCTTGAAGTTGAGGAGTGGCGCTGAGGGGCTTGCAACTACGGGTAGTAATTGGCAGAGGCAACTAGGGGCGATGCATCATAGCGCTTGCCCCCATTGCACACTCTCGGGATCACATCAAGAGTCAGGTACAGAAGATGCATTTGTATTAGGTATCTCACAAAATCCTAACAAACGCTCACAGTAGATTGGGCCCCAAATTATGCTCTCAAAAGCCTGCTGATCAGAGCAAAACAAAGACACAAAGGGAATAAAAGTCCGAACTGGATAAATCAACTATTAAGACTGCTGGCAGGGTTCAGTCGCTGCTGTCTGCCCTCTCCACCGCGGGATATAGTCCTCAAGCTGCTTCGACTGCACCAAACCTCCATCAAACGCACTACCTGGCCACCAAAAAGAAACTAAAAGGGAGAGAAGCACGCCCTGCTCATGGAATGGGAAGTCCTGGCTTGCCACTAACAACCCGTCAGCATTGCCATCTTTTGCTCCTTCTTGAACATGCACCTCCCCGCCGCAACAAAGACAAGTCTCGGCCTCATGGATGAAATTTAAGAAATTGGGAGGACTAGTACCCGTTCATGGTCATGCGCTGGCTGTTGCGGCTAAGCTCTCTATCTGCAGAGGGAGAGATGGGCCTGCTGCCACTGTGGCCGACTGCGCTGGACTCCTTGAGCGCAAGCAATTGCTTGGCGCGGAAGGATTCGTAGTGGATTTGGGAAGTGGTCTCGATCAAGTCTTGCAAGTGGGTGCGGGTGAGGAAGTTTCGGAGGTAGACGAATTCGCAGTGGTTCTCATCCTCGACTATATAACATGTCAGTACACAGTTGCTGTTCGGATGGAAGAAATAGGTTGAGATCGGTGACGGGCATAGAAACACGTAGACACACCATTGATGACTCCCCAGCGATTCTGACGGCCGCGGACTTGCTTGCCATTGACGACAATCGACCGCTCTGAACCAACGACAGCAAAGGGAATGATGCTCTGTAAGAGGATTAGCAAACTCTTGGCAGGCTTCAAGCAATGATCCACTCACCTTGATCTGTTCGTTCATGGTAGCTTCTTCACTGTCATACTCCTCATTGTCGTACGGATACATCCTGATGTTGTGAAAAGCGAACTCCTCCTTTATCCTGTCCTTGAAAGCTTGGCGCTCCTCCAAAGTCAATGAATCAGACTTGGCGATGACTGGCACCACGTTGACGCTCTCGCTAAGTTTCTTCAGCACAACAATGTCAATCGGCTTGAGCGCATGACCAGATGGCTGAATGAAGAATAGGCAGCAGTGAATGCGGGTGTCCTGAATGTACCGCTCACGTTGGGCAGTGAGCTCCTTTCTGAGGTAGGCCGAATGCTGATCCTTGATGTACTTGACGATAGGATCCCAGCAACGGTCATTGTTGATGAGGTCGCCATAGCCAGGGGTGTCGACGATGTTCAGCCTGAGGCGGACGCCATTCTCCTCGATTATATGCGAAACAGACTGGATCTCGGTGGTGCTCCGAATGGGTTCGTCAGGAGTGAGGCGACCCTTGGAGTCCATAAGATGAGAGGCGAAGATGGTGTTGATGAGGGTGGATTTGCCAAGTCCAGTTTGACCTGTCAATCGCCTTCAGCTGCCGAAAGAAGCCAAAGTATTATGTTATTCGACTCTGACGTACCGACACAGATGACATTGAACTGAAAGCCACGCTTGAGCAACTTCTTTTCAATTTGTTGCGTGATGCTGTCGAAACCGACATGGCTCTTGGGATAGACTGACTGCGGCGAGTGAGCATTCATGGTGGCAGCCATGGAGATCAACAAGCAAACTACTATGTGCGACGGAGAAGCAGAAGGATGGTAGAAAGAGAAAGCACGTCGAGTTCCGTGGCGAGGTTGCTGCGCGCGTTGCGACTGATTGTTCAGGGTCGCGGGAAAGGAGAAGTCACCTCCGAGGCTTGTGGAGAATTAGCGTATTCATAACTTACACATATACCCAAACAGGAAAAGCACATCTATCACTGAACAGCTTTAGCAGAGTGAATTGGACATATCCTCATTGATATCCTAAATCAGTCTTAGCTATTGTAACACTAGATATTCGCGGCTACGGAAGCTGTATCAATTTCGAGCTCTACGACTCCTCAACGTCCAGCATAGAATCGCAAGCTTAGGACAAAGATCATGGAGTAGCTATACCTGTTCGGGAAGTCAGGGTGTATCTGAGACTAGTGCATCCATCTCTTTAGGTACCTTATGCTAGTCGGGATTCACGCGAACCCTTCAGGCTTGTCTTCTACAGGTTGATTTACATCTCAACCATCTACTGCCCGTCTCTACACGATGGCAGCCGTGGCGGCACCATCGTCCCATTTCCTATCCGCATTCCTTCCCGTCGCTCTCGCATCCCTACGGCCGGCTACAGCTTTGCCGTCAGTCCAGTCATGGCGAAGGTTCCCAATACGAGAAACGGCTTCTGCTCTTCCCATTGCAATTGGCTCTGGCATTTCGTCTCTCCTCCATGACATATGGGGGTCAATTCTGCGCGCAGTGCCAAAGAAAAAGACCACACATTCAAAGAAGAGGCATAGGCAACTGGCGGGCAAGGCACTTCGAGACGTCACCGCACTCAACAAATGCTCGGGGTGTGGAAGGCAAAAAAGAGCGCATGCCTTATGCCCATACTGTGTACAAAGTGTGTCTACCGATAGTTTTGCACTTTGCGCGTGCTGACGATCCTAAGCCATCCGACAATACTGGGGCACTAACTGGAAACCAACTCCCGAGTTGGAGGCGGAACAGAGGGAGAAGAAGGAGAAACGAGAGGAGGAGGAGGAAAGTAGGAAGCACGCCAAGGACATGAAGTGGTGGCCAGCGAATCGGTAGATAAAAGATACACCGGGGCAGACTTGGGTGCATTTATGCATAGTTTTACCCAGCATTTTCTATATGTTCTATGTCCATAGACATCGTTGTGACAGCGCTCTGTGAAGCTTTTGTATGCCTAATCATGCAGTAGAGCGTGACTGTGTAGAAGGGGTGTTTAGCTTAGGCAGATCTCCATCTGGAACTAAGCTGGGTACCTACCTTACTTAACGGATACTGATTGCAAAAATTCCACCTTTACCCACCTGGTGCAAATCACAACTATCTGTGTCGAGCTCGTTAGGTCCATGTTTCCAAATTCACATCTACCAGTTGTTCAGAATGGTGCGTAATCGAAGGCTTTAGAACTAGTCGTGCCCATGCCAAGCGTGCTAAAATTCTATCCCGATTGTCAGTCAAAGCAATACTTAACGACGCATACGTATGATCTCGGTGACTACTCCAGTGCTCAAACTAGCTTTCAAGCAGCTCATTCACATCAGCTCATCCTACTGATGTTTTCTCTGTCGCTGTCACACCATCTCAAATCTTCTCCGCGTCGGGTTCTTCGACCCTTCGTGTTCATTCCACTACGCAGTCTGATTTTCCACTCGTCCAAGAGCTACGCGGAGTTCATCACTTAGGCTGCCATCATGTGGTGACTGCAAGACATGCACCAAGGGCCGCTAGCATAGGCTTTGGAGGAGAAGTCAAGATATGGAAGACCGGGACTGATGGAACATGGGAGGAGGAGGGGAGCATCACAGGTGTGGAATTCTGAAGTCTACACGATCGAAGTCGCACTGATTCAAGCCAATGACTATGTAGACAGTAACAAAGCTGGGGAGCTATGGGCGATAGCTCTATCAGCAGACGGACAATATCTCGCGGCTACATCGTACGATGGACGCATGAACGTGTGGGATCTAGCAGCAGAGAGGATGAAGATTAGAGAGTTCGAGACCAAGGGTAGTTTTGGGATGTGTATTGATTTGGTGAGCACTACTCCACGAACACGCTCCTCATCTATGCTTACGAAAGATTCTTAGTCCATCGATGGCCGCTTTACAGCGTCCGGTCATCAGAATGGGAGTGTCTACATCTTTAACAATGAAACTGGGAGATTGCTGCATTCCCTACCTGGTACATTGCCCTCTCTACACTATCACTTCCGTTCGATCCTGACTGCATGAAGGTCTCGTCAAACCCATTCGGACTGTCGCTTTTTCTCCTGCATCCAAGCTCCTGGCTGCAGCCGGTGATGCACGAATTATTGCTTTGTACGACGTGGCAGCAGGGGAGCAAGTGGCCAATTTGGCCGGTCATGCGGCGTGGATTTTCTCTCTTGACTTTAACGACACTGGCAACTACCTACTGAGTGGGTAAGTCATTTGAACGTCTTCAAATGCCGATGGAATTTGACTTGCTAATCTTCACTAGAGCTTTTGATGGAAAGGTCAAAGTCTGGTCAATAGAGACACGTGCCTGTGTTGCGACTCAATCAGAGACTGACAAGACAATCTGGTCTGTGAAATGGCTGCCCAAGACTTCAAGCACACAAAACGAGGGCTTCGCCGCTGCCGGCGCCAATAAGAGCATATCTTTCTACAGGGAGGCATCGGGCAGCTAGAACGGTTTGTTGCTGTTCGAAGAAGACGTACCAAAGAGTACAGAGTACAATGTATTCATGACTGAATGCAAATTCGGAGGCATATCACTCAGGCAATGCTCGGATGGACAGTAAATTTCCCTTAGCTATCTTCGCTCACGGGTTACCGGATAACTGTACAACCACCAAAGCTCAAGACGAGGGCTTAAATAATATACGTAACTCTTACTACCCTCATACTATTATGAGCAATACCGGAGATATTCATCAGGAGAACAGTGATCTCTTGTAGACTCAGACAAGAGATATCACATGCACTTCCCTTTCTCAGCACTCCATGATGATATGGCTTGAAGAGTTCTGGAGATCCTCTTACAAGCACATGACTGATGGCAAACATGACTCCTTGCTACATCTGTAAATCAGGCATTAACTACTTCCTGAAAGGGACCTACTCTCCTCTCGCTGCCAGCAGCAGAAAATTCACCTCCAGTCCATGCTAGTGGCTCAATATTGTTCAATGACCCATCTCCGGCAAATTCTGCAAAGAAAATCGTCTGTGGAAAATCTTGAATCGTAGTTGCATTTGTAATTTCCGCTGTGATAGAGCGGCTCACAAACCAGTGCGCCTGACCACCACCAAGATAATCTGGAAGCGTGTACGGTGTAGGAAGCCCATCGTTAACACTCCAATTTGGCACGGGCTCGCAACTGTCAGACCATTCGAAATCCTTCGGGCAAGCGAAGAGTATAGTGTGAATATCTGGTACACCTGGTGTGCTGGCTTGGCGCTCAAGCGACCGAGTCTTAACCGGCCTCTGCTGAATAGACAGATGCCCAGTGAGATGAATGATCAGTATCGCGATGCTAGCTCCAGCCGCCATGCACGTCAGGAGCCCAAAGAATCCAGCCCATTTCGAACAGTGAATGCCTAATTTGTGAAACGTATTGGTCAATATATCCTCCGTAATTACCGTCATGAGAAGGGCCCAGAGCTTGCCTTTCTCTCCTTTCTCTTTGGACGTTTTGCGCCGAGAATCGTAGTACCCAGAACTATAGTCGCTGTCTGCATCGCGAGTTCTCGAGACTGTTGACATCACGGCTTTGCGACTGGTATCTTGGCTTGAGGTATCTACCGAGAGGTGAGGAATCAGGACTGTAAATGAACAGTGAGCGTCTAAGGAACATTTTATTCATGGTTTTATACAAGCCAGCTGCTTGGTGAGTCCAGTTTGAGTTGAATCAAGGGGTTTGAGGTAGGGGTACACGATAGTCAGTTGCGTTTGAGTGGAGTTCGGTTGGGAATAGGAATGGTGATTGAGCCTGGTGAAAGATAGGATCTGATATGAATCAATACGAGCTCGTTGAATGACTAATAATGAATCATGTATGGCACACCTGACTGGAGCATGTACCGAGTACAGAATGTCAAGCCGACACATCCATACAAGCAATATCACAAGACGCAGGCAATGAATGGATCTCTACCAAACGCAGTGAGTGCTGGCATGACTTCCATTTGAGGGCTCGTTCATATTACAGTACAGCTTTGCCAATCATCGTTTAAACACAAGAACATGATTAACAAGGCTAGGGGCTCTTTCTCCTATTTAAAGACGTATAAAAGGGATTCTTTCATGAGACTGGTGCAGAAAGTCGGTACATTTGTATCCTTAATCACAGGGAGCCACAACAATCTGACATGCTGTACGGAGGTCCATTTAAAAGGCTTGTTCCCCGCTGAGAGTTGGCGTACTGATTGGGGGAGCGCCCTAACAGAATAAACTGCTCGGGCCAACTCTAATGAATTAGTTGACGATTTAGCCCAATTTCCGTACTCTAGGGTAGAAAACGGTCATTACCTCAATAATTCTATTAAATTTTGGCTCGAACTCTTGTCACCCAGCGCGAGACAAAAGTTTTGAAATGGACCTCCGTAGAGTCAGCATTTTGACATACGCAAGAAGGATTGCGGAAGGAGATGTTGCTTACACGCATGATTGTTCAAAGGAAAATTGAACGCGCGAGTATTGAAAAAAGGCTTGGAGGATCGGTTTTCATCTCCGACTAAGGTAGAGGATCGTGATGCAAAGCTCACAAATGTCATGTTCTCCTGGATTCTGAATCGATTGCGCACAGCTCTTTTCCACATTCTAGAAGGGTATGTTACATCTGCCATTTCGAATCTGGCAGAACAGATCGAGCACGTCTTCAATTGCTTCCGACACTGCATGTAGGACGTCTGCTTATACCTGCGACGCATAATTACCCTAAGGTGTAGTAGATCAACGTAAAGTATATTGAGTTTTTTTTGTTAGAATGAGACTACATTGGAGGAGATCGCATGCCTGATACTGCTTGTACATCAGCCAAAGTTCCAATGTACTCAGCAGGTTGCATCCCTTGTTCTTGGGATAGTTTCTTAACAACGCCGAGAGATGCAGCAAAACGTAACATTCGCCATGTTGGCCAGGTCGAACTAAGCAAGCAGGATGAGTCAATTTCTCCGGCATCAGGCGTCGCAGCGTTCGAGTGCTCCTTCGAGACATGCCCCTGTTATGTTGTCTACGCGGGCATGTATCAGACACCGAGCTGTTGGGTACGTGACGTCGACGAACGAGAACGTAAGAGTGGTGGCGAGGCTGCGGGAGCTGATTTTCAATCGTATTCATCGATCGCGTACGTGCCGCTATCGCGCTGGGTTGAGCACCACTCTTCACTTGCCAACCCACTTTCCTTTCTCTTTTGTAGATCATCCTTGTCTTTGTGCCAGTCGCAGGCCCATTCGCAGTCAGGACTGCCCTGGTCATCAAAGTACTGCGCAATAATCCGATGCCTGCAGACGGTCGTGCTCTCACAGTAGTCAACCAGCGCTTGCAGGCTTCGAGCTCGACTCTGCATCGCATGCATCGCCCCTGTTGCCGACACCGCTCCTTTGCTGTTGCTGTTGGTGTCCTTCATCATGAGACTGGCAACTCGATCTCGATCCTCACGGCCATAATAAAGCATGCAGATGCTAGCCTTGCCATCTCGACCTGCCCGTCCGGCTTCCTGGTAGTAACCCTCCATACCTTTTGGGATTTGCCAATGGACGACGAAGCGGACATCTTCCTTATCAATGCCCATGCCAAAGGCCGTGGTTGCAACAACTACGTCGTAGCCTGGGCGATTTGCCACCCACCCTGCCAGGTGATCGTCCTTCTGCTTAGAGCTGAGACCTGCATGGAAAGGTTTGGCACCTATGCCATCGGTGCAAAGGCGTGCTGCCAGTGCTTCGCAGTCTCGCCGAAACATCGTGTAGATGATACCAGATATGTTTTCCGGTCGCTCGCCTCTGACCTGAAGCTCCGCAGCGCGGGACGGCTGCATCCTGCGGGCGTGAGCGGCACGAAGCCACGAAACAAAGTCGTTGTATATGTCAAATTCATCCTGTTTGAACCGTACTTCGAAATGGAGATTGGGACGTGCTGTAGCGCCACTAAATATGCGAAGAGTGCGCCTGTCAAGCCCCAGAGTCTCGATAATGTCCTCCCGCACGCGCGCCGTGGCCGTAGCAGTCAGAGCGATGAGAGGGACAGAAGGAAATTCACGCTTAAAGAATGAAAGTTCTTGGAATGCACGACGGAAGTCATGGCCCCATTCACTGATACAATGCGCCTCGTCCACGGCAATGCGAGAAAGTTCGCGTTGCTCATGGACAATGCGCAAGCAGCGTCGAAAATGGTCGAGCGTACAATACTCAGGTGTTACATAAAGCAAACGAATGTGCGGGTGTCCGCAGCGAAGGTCATCTAGCACAGCATTCTTAACATGGGTGGGAACCGTACTGTTGATCGTAGCCACTGTCACCCCAGCAGCGCGAAGGGCTGCGATCTGATTGTTCTGGTGTTGAGGTTAGCCGAGTCCAGCAACAGGATGTAGATCACTTACCATCAGAGCCAGGAGAGGGGAGATAACAACGGTAACTTCAAGCATCAGTCTACACTGCCTTCTACCACTGGTTCAGACGTACTGCCATGTCCAAGCACTGCCGGAAGCTGAAAGCAGAGACTTTTTCCAAACGACGTAGCGGCAGAAAGGAAGACATCATGACCTTCCAGCGTGGCTGCAATGACCTCACGCTGAACCGGCCTATGCCACGCAGATGCAAGTCAATGAGAAGCGCATACAGTGACAATCGTACGCGGGATATACCTGAAACTGCTTTTCTTGAAGACACGACGAAGAACAAAGTCCAGATCATAGGTCTGTGCTTTCAGGACCGCCATTTCGGAGCCCGAAAACGAGGCCTGAGTGGATTTCCCGGTAGACAATAGGGAACGAAGCAGACAGCTTCGTATCCGTTTCTCCTGGTAAGACAATTGAAAAGACGCGCATGATGTCGGAAGGACCGAAATCAAGCGACGCGTGGTGAGACGCGGGTTTGGGCGCAGACACTGATGAACTATGTGTTCGTATCACAACAAGCTTACCTAGGTACTTAACTCAAGACTACCCGTGCGGAGTTGAGGGAGCAAAGGACAGACCACCTTATTATCTAGCCAAAGGTAACGGTTGGCAAATAATTTCGACTATCACACTGTGGTTCAAGAAGTCAGGCGAATTACCTATTCTAATTATGTCTCAGACCCAAACCCAGCGCAAAGGATCTCCAATAAAATGCCGATCTCGATTAGGGGTTGAACATAGATGGCAGCAGACAGGCATTTAAGCACCACCAGCCGTTCGCCTTGAAACGCCTCTCGTTCTAGCGCACACCGCTACTTTTTTTTGTTGGCTTGTCGGCCGATGCTTTGCCTTTTTTACGCCGCCTGACCACAATCGGCGTGTTCAGATGCTGATTGAACACATAATTGTTACATGTAGAGCATTCCCACGCTGAACGATATAGTCCGCTAATCAAGTAATGTAACGTCACGCTTGCTACACATAGATCTGCAGTGTCAATGTGAAATCGTGGATGGATTTGGCCGCGTGGGGAAGCCAACCGTCGCCGGCACTCCATAGTGGAAAAGGCCAGTGTTTGATTTGCAATGGCCAATCTGACTTCCCCACTGCCAAATGGCCGGCTGCAGGATTGTGCATGATGGCATATCTGACAGGAAAGTTTTCGGTCCTTAGGGTATTCAATGAAGATCATGAACGGACCTATTTCAATTGAGAGAACTCACAGGACGTTGTGACAATGCAAGTATTCACTATTTAACCCAAGGAGCTCTTTCGTCGGAAACTGCTAGAACAAAAGCAGTGACACGGTGCATAAGGCCATCAAAAGATGTGTGCAGTAACATCAGTCGCGCCGTCATTGATATTAACTGGTGCAGTCCATTCGACGATCACTTCCGTCCAGACGACTAATCAAAGTAGAGGGATACCACAGCCTCTTTGCCAGACTCTCCTTCAAGACGATCAGACACTAAAGGAGGCTTCGTGAGCACACGCACCTCAGCTTGGACAAGAGCTAGAGATCTACCAAATAATTGTGTCACTCAAACGTCCGAAGTACGTTGGGTTGGAACGACTTGACTGGGGTCCTGGCCATGCTCCCCCAGACCGAGGGATCGGTAGGGTGGAGGGGAATTCCGCTCTGCAGCGCGGATGATGCAGCCCTATGCGTCAGGATAGTTCCCTCGCCAACCCATGTCTCAGCGCACGACCCAGCAGTGACCTCAAGCTTTGTGAGCAAGCGTTTTAAGCGTTTCTTGTCACGGCAGTTGCGAAAGTCGTTAGATGGATGGTGACGGGTGGAGATTAAAGTAGTATCCGTACCGAGCGGTGTTGAATACTATAGTAGAGGGTGTACATAAGGCAAATAGGAATTTTGATAGGTTCGTCACTAGAGAAAGACGCCAGATAAGTGACCTGAACGCTTCCAAATGCACAGAGCATCAGAACGGAAGTAAAGCCTTGCAAAGGATACCACATACGGTGCCGGAACAAGAAGGTAGTTGAGCACGTGTGCGCACGCGATGCGTAGATACTTCCTCAGCCCTACGAGGCTTTGCCCTGTATAAGCGGCGCAAATCCCATTCTATCGGAGCCGACCAGTTGACAGCGGGATAGCCCGCAGGTCTCAAGTGCAAGCGAGGCGCTGCGGAACAAGATCTGGTGGCGGTCAGCTTCGGAGGCCAGCAAGGTGGCCATGCAGGCACCACTCGTATGGGGAATTGGGGACACGGATCCGCATTTTTAGTCAGAAGGAAATACGTAGAAGATCTTGGGAAACGCAATTCGGTCCAAAGGAATGAAACCAGTGGAGACTTGTCTATGGATGGTTGCCTGCGTGCGTAGCAGCCACCAACGAGATCGGAGCAGCCCTATGGCGCATGGATATTGGACAGACATGAGATCGAGTGCAGACTAATACGAGGAGACGGAGACCCTGGCAACTAGCCATACCGATGCGAGTCAGTGGCAACTAGCACAGACGAATTGGCGGCCTCGAAGTTGGACGAAACCGGGGCACGAAACAGGGAACCGGGCCGCAGAACCGTTTCATCTGCATCGTTTCATCTGCATGCTGCACATGGTCGCTGCAGCGAATGCTGTGGAGAAGGTCGCTGTGTGAGGCGCAAGCACGAGAGAAAATGGAGGCCTTTTTGTACTGGATAGGGCAGGGCTCGGCCGAGGCTACTCCGGCCAATCTGGTCGTCAGGTACCTACCTGTAAAGCAGAATTCCCAGGAGCCTATGGGCCGTCCCGCATCTAAGGTACATCGCGGCTGGCGGAAGAGGCTCATCCATTCGATATTCTTCTGCCGAGACACACACGACAAATCAACCGCCATGGCCCTGAGTCTGGCATATGCTCTCTATGTCATTGCGCTACGACGCAGCCACGACAAGTCCAGTATCCCGACTCTGCGTGTGTGGGGAGGCCTACTCTACCCGAGCCGCGCCTCGATCCCAACAACGCATGTAAAGGCGTGGGATGACCTGTAATCCGGTACCTGCACCCACCCAGATGCATGCCTCTGAAGCAGCGCCTGTTCGCTTGAGCTTAGCTCCTCCCTCTTGCAGTCATCCGGCTGTCGGAAGCTATTCTTGGCTAGGAGAGCCATGAGGCGATCGGTACCTGCAAAAGCCATGCAGATTGTTCAAGCTATGCGCCGCTCCCTATTGCCGTTGGGTTGGAGCTTTATCGGCTCTGCAATGGGAACTACTAGGTCACGGCTACTCCGACCCGAGCCACATGTC
Organism: Bathelium albidoporum; assembly: GCA_021031095.1. Classification (NCBI taxonomy): domain Eukaryota; kingdom Fungi; phylum Ascomycota; class Dothideomycetes; order Trypetheliales; family Trypetheliaceae; genus Bathelium; species Bathelium albidoporum. The sequence continues at coordinate 28,576 of JAGFVP010000160.1, forward strand.
TTCTTGATTCTAGCCAGGGGTAAGACACAATCCGATCGTGGCAGTGAGCTACCATCTGGTCGCCGGTGCTAATTGCCAATCTCAGCTCCATATATGGCTTATACCATACGCAATGAATATAAGATTGACGCCTCGATGGGGGAATTGGAAGCCATCTTGGTTTCGTCAACTTCGAACTCAATATGGCTCATGTCTCGGATCGTATTCAGAATGTTTGCGGAGAGTGCAAACGACGCAAGGTCGGTTGCGATAAAGTAAGCGGTCTATTATGGAAAAACAATGTCGTATTGATACAACTGACTATGTTAGGTCCGACCTGAATGTAGCCGGTGTCGTGACAGCAGGGTTCGGGTATGTTGTTAAATATATGAATATATGAGATAGCTTTGATCCTGAGACCGTTGCGGTACTAATATACTTACTTATAGTGCGTGTATGAAAGCAGGCCCCCGCGTAGGCAATACGCTTTTGTGGGTATGAGCGAGACCTAAGTTAAACATCGCTCCCACAGACCGGCTACTAAACGAATATTCAGATGAGACTAGGAGACAAGTACCTCCCGAGCGATCGAGCGAGGAAGCCCCCTCTTCGACTGTACCGATTCCAGTGGAAAAGTTGCAATACATCGAAGAACGGGCTGTTAGATTGGCTCATATGGCTCAAAACCTAAGTAAGCGCGGGATCAAATATTTACTTATCTCATGACTCAAATCGTATCACACCATGGCGCTAGTAAGCAAAACCTGAAGACTATGCACAGGATGACCCTCAATGGAACCCAGATTTCAACACTTTTCCAGCCATGTTCGCTGCTCAATATTCGCTAATGTCTAATTCTTCTTTCTAACAGATATTGTCAAACACGAATCGCCCGTTAGAAGTACTGATCGAACTGGTCAGATCGCGAACCAGCTCGACGGCAGGCTTCGATATATCGAAAAGAACATTTTGGTTTCAATGCGCCAGGAGGTATCAATCTGTAGGCAAATAAAATATTGGGCACACCAGCTGATTATTACAGGTTTCCGAACTCGACCAGCTACTCACTGGCCGAAATCGGTGCCATCGATCCTCGGGTGATGGCTCCCAAAGTTGTTCTATGTCGTCTTCTCCGATGCAGGGTGCTGCAGATATCCTGTCCAGAATGACCCCATCCACAGAAATAGACACGGCAACCGAGGCCTCCTCCAGTACACAACACCGTCTGACAAGTGAAGCTCTAATGGACGCGCCAATCTGGTCAGAGCATCAAGATCGAAGCAATAAATTCCACTACCGACAGCCCAATATAATAAGCCAGCTACCCCCGCGGCACCATTGCGACCTCCTGGTCAACAGCTACATCGAGGGATTCCACCCTTTGGCACCTCTTATCCATCTACCTACATTTAGGCAGTCGTACGACCATCTCTGGCAAAATCTCGGTCAATCACAGAATCCAGCTTCTTCTTCGTTTCTTGCGCTGGTTTTGGCCATTGTATTTGCAGGAAGTGTGTCATGTCCGCCAAAGACCATACAAGCTGCATTTCCCCTCAAAACTCATGAAGAGACTGCAGCTGCTCTAAGAGAGAGGGCAATACAAGCCATTCGTTCTTCGGACTTCCCCAGCTCGCCTACTATAGACTCTTTCGCAGCGTACCTCATTTGTCAAGGAGTCTGGATGCGCGGTAAGTCATCTACAAAGTCCAGTACGTTGCAAGAGACGAAGCACTTACACTTGCTCCCAGAAGAAGAACCATTGAATTGTTGGTACGTTCACTGCAAGTTATATGGCCTGCTTCACGCTGTGCTCAAGAGTTTCAAGACAATTGTCTTAAAGTCACTAATGGTGGATACAGCGCTTTCATTGGTCTTTCTTTTCGCATGGCACAAATGCTTGGCTTACACAGAGATCCTAAGCACTTTAAGTCACTCGATGCGATCAGTGCTGAAGTCAGGAGAAGGATATGGTGGCATGTCGTGCACTTGGACGTCTCCATAGCCGTTGCTTCTGGGCTGCCCCCAATTATTGATCTCCATTGTTGGGATGTTCAAAAGCCAACAGAATTGAAGGATGAGGTCATCGGAACGCCTGACGGAGTCCAATATGATCGAAGTATAGCTGCAGGAAACCGCGTCCGAGACAGAGCAGACGATCCAGAAGACGTTAACGGTCCTTCCATGGTGTCCACTGGAGGCATTCTTGCTGGTGGAAAGTTCTCCAGCACTTGTAGGGCTGTCACTCATGAAATGGTATTAATCTCCAGGCTGATTTGCTACAGACTTGATGCGAAAGGCTCTCTCGAAACTTTGCGCAAGGACCTCTCCTTCTGCTGAAGATCACTCAGATATGAGGGCGTGGTTCCGAAACATGAGTGAAGACCTTGCTGCAAGGATCGAGCGCATCCCCCAAGGCCCATCGAATAGACGAAGTGGCTCCATTCGTCAGCCTGACGATATCGTTGAGTATCGAATGCGCTTGAATAAATGGGCGAGATTGCTGCTATCCGGGTTCATCGACCGCAACTGGAGTACGTGATCCATCGCCTCAGAAATCCAACACTGACACCTCTGACTCGCACAGCAGTCATATGCCATCCTCTCTTGAAAACGTCTATCGAACGAGGCTTGCCGCACGTCTATGAACAGTTCGTATCTTGCGGCCAGTATGCGATGCAACATTTGCTAACGTGGCTCCAGAGGCCTAAGTCACTGCATCATGTTCCTTAAAAAGGCTACCCACCTGGCATGCATTCCAGATTTCAGGCACTTTCAATGGAGCTGGCCGGGGTACTTGCTCTCTTACTTGTGATCTCTTGTTTGTGTAATCTGATTGTTTTGTAGCATCCATCAGCCAGTGCAGCCATTGACGATTGTGCTCCAAGACCTCATCGAGCGACCGTTTTCTCCAATTGCCGAGTTAGCGCGTCGATACATCGACATCGCCTTTGTCTTGCTTCGTCCGTCAGAGGCCTTGAGAGGCGGTGACGAGGATGCGAGGATGCCCCGTCCCCTTTCGGAGGGCAGTGCAGAGACATGGGAGTACCTTGGTCGGCTACGGTCTACAGCTTGGCTGAAAGCTGGTATCGACCCAAGCATGTTCTGTACGTGGCAAGCCGCCACAGCTTATTGCCTTTTGGATCAAGAGGTCGGCGATGGTGCTGCGAGTGTCAGCACAAGTACCGGATTTTCTGAGAGCTTGTTGGATCCTGCTATATTCCCTACGGATACGATGATGGCTGGACAAGATTTCACGAATGAGATGTCTGGATTTGGCTCCATGGATATGTATCCGGCAAGGTGGTACGACGGATTGAATGAGCTCAATGTTGATGCTGTCGGTATTGGCTTGCAATGAAGGCTGAACATCCACCCATGGACGGTTTGCAACGGTAGCTTGCTGTAAGGCGTCCAGCGGATGAATGTCTGATCACTGGCAGCTTTCCTGTACTTATTGTGTTACTGGCTTGCCTCTCCTGCCGTTTGGTCATGCACCGGCCGAGCATTGCTGATTTTAGATCATTCGGCCGGTCCGCGATCTTGGGTTGCCTCAGCTCCTCATATTGTGGATGGAGCCGGGAAGGAGGGCGAATTTCGGTGTTATTGTAGATGAAAGATATAGCGCTCATGGCAAATAGAATCCCTTAGATTACTCCAAGTATATGATGAAGCGAACCATGTCGCAGACGCATATTACGACTCAGGCCAAGCTTGAATATGAAAGGCCCGAAAGCTTGCTCTATGCATTGAATCTTCCACCATTTACCGTGGTTTGTGCTGGTTCTGTACAGTACCACTAGCGCAGTTGCAGCAGGAAAATATGGTGTGATGGTGCCTCAGTCTTCACGTCATTGAACATCTTTCTTGCTATCTTCGTATCCATAATTCGAGCTGGACTCGACGCTTTCTGACTTGTGCATACACGGTCGCTTCCATCCTATACCCCAAATTCTCCTGCCCTAGCCCTTGTCTGCACGCTTCAGACGTGTCTGCTCAAGAAGGCAAGGTAGAGAGACACTGTGACTGCTGTAGGCACGCCTCGTGGATACGCCAAGCGATGCTAGCGGGAATGAGCTAGATAACCAAGTGGATGAAAGAAGCAAGGTTTACGGGGGCTATGGGGCTGCAGCCCAGAGGCGACGCCATCGCAAGTACCCTTGGGGACATGGCTCAGCTAACAGGCAATGAGCTCAGCACGGAAAACACCGAAGCAGGAAGACCGCATTTCTGAACTTGGCACCGTAACGTGATGGCTGGGAGGCTGCGGCGGAATGTTTCACGTTAAACCGGTAAAAGCCACCGAAGCTAGCGTGGACATTGCACAAAGTCAGACCCTGCGCTTCTGGTTACAGCCCAAGTGCTATTGGAGGCGTTCAGCACCACTTTGCGTGCGCTATTGCTACGCCTCCCTCAACATGGTCACACTGTTGTGAATGGGGACCCAAAGCAGTGAGTTAGATGAGCCCGTTGCCTACTGGACGTTAAATAAATTAACGTTGCTGTTGTTTACTCTGATCTGGCAGCTCCTGAGCTTCGCGGCACTAACCACGGGGCGAGCAATGCGCTCCACGTTTGCTTCGCGACTTCGAAACCGATCCATCAGTGCCGTGCCGCCCCCACAGTCCTCGCCAGAATATTCTCAAGATCTCGCAAGGAGCGCGCGTCGAATCCTCTACCGTTCACCGCTGCCGTCCAAGGCAGGCCTTACCATCTTCATCCTGAATGCAGCCGCGTTTCCAGACATACACGATGTAGACTACGACGCCTTACTGCCGTACGTGCTTGCTCGCCTCCCAGGAGAGGATGAGCTGATCAGTGGCACGGAATATGAGGTGGTCTTTTTTGCAGGAGGAGGAGAGGGCTCGGTCACGAGAAAATCGGGCCGGCCATCGTGGGCGTGGTTCATACAAGCTTACAATGTCTTGTCCCGGGCGATGAGGAAGAGGATACGGCGGCTTTACATCGTTCACGAAAAGAGCTGGGTCCGAGTTTTGGTGGAGATGTTCTCGACCATCGTCAGCCCAAAATTCAGGAAGAAGGTTGTTCACGGTACGGATTCAATGTCATTTGAATGGGAATGTTGACTCTAAGCATCCAGCAGTTTCCACGCTCAGTGCGCTGGCCCTCCATTTGCCAATCGAAGAACTACTTATTCCACCTTCGGTATACCTCTATGATCGCCGCCTTTCGCCCGACATCCATGTTCCGTACGTTACGGGTCGTAGAGCCTTTTCGGCGCGACATCCGCTCCCGAAATCCGTAGATGGCCAGACGAGACTACCGCGAGTGTTGCGTGAAACAACAAGCTTTGTATTGCTTCCAGGGAACATCAAGCAAGAAGGTATCTTTAGGATTCCCCCACATGCCAAACTCAATGAGATTCTTCGGGAAGCCTACGATCGCAGTCAACGTTTCGTCATTTGGAAGGAAGGAGATGATGCACTTCCCCTGCCCAAAGCTCACTCAGGGGAGGGCGTTGAGAAAGCCGTTGAAGACGTTGATCAAGTTGACGCCTACGGAGTGGCTACTGCCACCGGCCTCATCAAGTCCTGGTATCGTGAGCTGCGACAACCTCTCTTTCCACAGAGCAGTTATCCAGAGATTCGTCGACTTTTTGGCGATCGAGAAGCCGAGATTGAACTTTCCGACCTGGTTGTAGCAACTTCGCCAGTTGCTCAGGTTTCACCATTGCCCTTGATATCCCGTATGATCCTCACGCGTCATCTCTTACCAGTACTGGCCCGAGTGGAAAGCCACAAAGATAGCAATCAAATGACGGCTCAAAATTTGGCCATTTGCTTTGCACCTACACTCTTGTGTGGGCCAGATCAGCTGGAGGACATGAAACTTTCCTCGCTTGTCAGTCGATACCTGGAGGCAGCAATTGAGTCGTGGGACCGTGAGTTGCGTGAAGCCTGTGGACTTCAGTCAGAAGACTTTGAGAGAGATCTTCAGCCTCCCGAAAGCGTTCACGAATACGAAGATCCACTAGATCTGCACCACTCAGACCCAGACGATAGGATCAGGGAAAACGAAAGCCAAACCGAGGGGATCATACTGATCGACAATGACGAGATGGTAGACGCCCCTCCTCTACCACCCCGTCGCACGCAGCTTCAGCAGCAGTCGGGTGCCACAACTCAGCTTTCAGGATCAGCTGTGAGACGAAGACCGGTTCCACCCTTGGAAGTACCGCCGCGATATTCCATAATAGAACAGGATTCGATCGAAAACTCCCCAATCAGCTACGACACAACCGCTGATGGCTTTGCCCCGCACCCACCCAGCAGTAGCTCTTACTCAAGTGGAAACCCGGGCTACGGCAGTCTTATGGAAAAGGATGTTGGCAATCCGCTTCCAGAGGCCGCGCTTGCCGCGGCTAAGCGAAAGGCCCTTCCGACCGACAACTCCCCGAGCAGCATCTCCACAGGCAGCGAAGCGCGTCTCCGATCCAGCACGAATACCATCCTGCGTAAGCCGCTCGCGCCCGCCAAATCGCCCTCCTTCCCATCCGCATCCGACACGCCCCGAACCGCACCAACTACTAGCACCGTCCCTCCCAACCCCATTACCAACCCCGATACTCCTGCAGCTCCTATGGCGACCGTGTCGAGCACCCTCCCCGTCTTCGCCAAACCGGCCTGGGCCGCCTCGTCCATCCGCTCGGTTTCCCTGCCCTTGGCCATCGTGCCCAACCGCAAACCCCCACCTCGCCCAGGCAACCCGCCCGAGTCCCCGGTTTCGACCTCCTCCACGGCAAGCATGCCGCCTCCTGCACTACCCAAACCGCGCGCCCTAAGCCCTGGTCTCCTGCAGCGCATGCCCTCCTTCGAGACCGCTGCGCCGGTGCCAGCGCCGCAACCGGCCTCGGCGACGTCTACGTCCGGTGGCATGAGCGTCAAGGAGCGAGTGGGCAGCTTGGGTGGGGGCACGGCTGTGGCAGGGCAGCAGCGGCCGTCGCCGCGACGGCTGGAGATGCGGGAGCGGAGTGTGGATGATTTGAGGCGGCTGTATGAGGAGCGGGTGGGCACGGTGCAGGGGCTGGTGAGGGTGGGCAGCGGGAAGGAGAGGGAGGGCAGTGTTCGCGCTGAGAGTGTGGAAAACGGTGCTGGTTGAGAAGAGGGCTGTGGGGAAGTAATGGCGGGATGTATGGGAAGTGGAGCTGGTGCGTGTGGATTGAGATACCCCGGAATGAGTGGCGTTCAGAGAGGATGGAACATGAGCGATTTACGACCTTGATAGAATTTCGATGCCTCGCAGCGTCACTAATCTGGCTGCTTTGTTTGTTGCGGTCGAGGGATGTGCTTGCGATTTAAATCCTTGATACATACAATTACAATTGCTGATCGGTGGCGAACAGTGACATGGACCGCAATCAGCACTCAGCAGCCTTTATCTGTGGCAAAGAGAATACTGAGCTATCGCGGTCCAAGCTGCCTCCAGGTCGAAAGCTACTGAAGCGAGGGAATTGAAGTGTATCAAAAGTAGCAAACTCACCCAAGCTTGATACCACTGGTGAATATTCTCGGGAAGTTCGCCGCCATATTGTTCCAACCCTCATACAATCTGTCTGGGTAGGTAACCATGGGTATTGGGCTACGTATGAGGGAGATTCTCACAAAGCGCACCGCACTTTCTAGCCATGTATGGCTGCCTGGCAGGACCGCCCAGGGGTCTTGTAAGTCACGTGCCAGATTCTCACCTGTAGATGCAACTTAACTTGATCTTCATCATCACCATCTTCAAGACCCTCATCAAGCTCTTTGCTGCCTTAGTCGTCAGATTCATCATGACGGTATTGCTTTCACATGATGACACTGCTTGGTCAGCGCTGGTTCTCAAGGTGACGGCTGCCGGGAACCCCATCCATGCAAGGAAATGGATCTCCTGTCTACAGTGTGGCTTATTACAACGTTGTACATGTAGAGTTGCATCTTCCGTCTCTTACCCAGAGGCATAGAATGTGAAATTCTCCATCGGAATTCTAATCAAGCGGAGGTCTGCAACAGATTCTCCGTGGCACATTGGTTGAGTTAACTCTTGGCCGTCACCGTTATCTTTCGTCGGGCGTAGTCCTCTCTCAAGCACAGCTTTCCGGTTTGATGATGGCTATCTGGCTCGATCGAGCTATGCGACAGTCCCGCCAGATCGTGGATTCCTGTATTTGAATTACTTTTTGGTGCGACGATGCGCTTCGCTAATCGGAAGAGAGATAAGCCTCAATGTTCCAAATGGATTGCCACACAGCTCGATAGGATTTTTAGTGCGATCTGAACCCAACCATCTCCGTCACTGCTTATCGCTGACAATTTGTTATCTGACGTATTATACAGCGTGCTGGCTGTAGCGCTATCTGCAAGTAGGCGAATGGGATACAATAATAGGAAAATCTCTCGATGGCTTCCTGGCTTTCCAAGCTATTCTGTATTTCTTGTCTCCACTGTCAGGCTTTCAGTCTCCACTGCTGCATTCTGTCGATTGTAACGTATTTGCATCATCCATCATGAAGTATCTTCCAAGTGGGAAGACGATCAAGAGGCGCTGCACAAGTATCAAGGCGTGGGAACTACCGAAACAAGACTCTGCACTAGCTCCAGACTATGTATGGACCAATTCAGACATGGATCCAGGTAAGCTCACAGCAAGCGAGCTTCTTGTGGTATTCATGACTGATCCAGAGACTGACTAGTTCCTCCCGAGAACCAAACCTGTACGTGCATGTTCAGCCTCGTTCTCTAGGCATGGCTGCGACCAATGAGATCAAATCAAAGCTGATGCAGCAAGAAGGGACGCTCTTTACATGGATGGCCTACTGGGCCACTGATGCTATTAATCTTGGTACCTGGGAAACAGCCTCCAGCGTTATTGCTGTTGGTCTTAACTGGCGAGATGCAATTCCCATAATGTTTGTCGGTACTTTTTGTGTAGCTGTTCCGATGGTTCTGTGAGTATTCGGGGCTACTTCCGGATCAATTCATACGAAGGACTGACTCTGCCAAAGTAACGGCGCCATTGGTGCTCGACTTCACATCCCGTTCTCGGTTGCAATTCGTTCTTCTTTCGGGTACTACTTTGCGTAAGCCATACTTTCACTGTCGCTGTACAGCAATACTAAAACATGAACAGGTATTTTTGCATTATCTCAAGAGCAGTCCTGGCCATGTTCTGGCTCGGAATCCAAAGTGCCAACGGCGCGGTAGCAATCACCATAATGCTTGCAGCCATCTGGCCATCGTACAACAGGATCCCGAACCATCTGCCTGCAGATGCCGGGATTGACACCAAGGGAATGTGCAGCTATTTTCTTTTTTGGATCGTCCAACTTCCTCTCCTTTTGATCCCTCCAACTCGGCTACGTTGGCTCTTCATCGTCAAGATCTTCGCAGCGCCGGTAACTGCCGTTGCAACTCTTGGTTGGGTCGTTCACAAAGCTGGCAATAATAGTGGGGAACTCTTCCATTTGCCCGAGACAGTATCTGGAAGTGCAAGGGCGTACCTCTGGCTGAGTTCCATGTCTGCTGTGACAGGTAGCTGGGCAACTCTTGCTTGCAACATTCCAGATTTCTCTCGATACGCGAAGGCTAGCAAAGGTCAATACGTCCAGCTACCATTCCTACCAATCATCTTCACTGCGTGTGGCGTTCTGGGTATTGTCACAACTTCTGCATCAACTGTTGTATACGGCCAAGCTCTATGGAATCCTTTGGATATCGTCAGCCACTGGCTCGATAACCCAGGGGGTCGCGCTGCCGCGTTCTTTGCTGCCTTGAGTTGGTATATCGCTCAAGTCGGGACCAACATTACAGCCAACTCTATCTCCGCGGCAAATGACTTGACCGTTTTGTGCCCCAAGTATGTCAACATTTCTCGCGGCTGCATCATTGCTGCAGTCGTTGGGGGTTGGGTCATCGTGCCCTGGAAAATTCTGTCGTCGGCAACGACCTTTCTCGCATTTGTACGTTTCTTATTCACGTCGCATCCGAAGTAAGCATCATGACTGATGACTCTGCAGATGGGTGGGTATGCAGTCTTCCTTGCGCCTATAGCGGGGATCCTCGCCTCGGACTATTGGCTCGTCAAGAGACGTCAGATCGACGTGCCGGCCCTATACGATCCACGTGGTAGATATCGGTATAATCGGACGGGAATTAATTGGAGAGCTCTTCTCGCTTTTCTCATTCCGGTATCCCCCTTATTGCCAGGCCTCGCTTACTCCATCAATGCTTCTGGCGTGCGTATCAGTGCAGGAGCTCAACATCTTTATTCCTTTGATTGGCTTTTCGGTTTTGTGACTAGCATCGTGTTGTACACCGGTCTCAGCTGGGCCTTCCCGGCAAAAGATACCTTACTTCCCCATACGATCTTCGGGCATGAGCCTGAAAATTGGCATGCTGATTTGGAACACAAGGGACATGGCGTAAGTACCGGAAATGAGAAAGGTTTTGGGAACACGGATGCAGTCGATATTCTTGGCTTTACCAAGGCATCACCCTCCGAAGATGAAAAGAGGGATTTCAGCTAGACGAGATCAGCATTTGGGCAAGAGAGTGCGTGTTGCTACGTGATCCAGAGGGATTCGTGCACGCCTTTCCAGAGACACCAATGCACTGTAACTATCCAGAAGGCACTCGAGCGCAAGCAGATACTCGCAGCTACTCGAGTTTCACGGCAAGCTCTCTTCCTTGGTAGGCTTACTGGACAGAATAGCCCTACTCGACTCGTTATGAAGTTGGTGAGGCAGTGTTATTTGACAGCGTGACTACTTTAGTGCAGCTTGATACACGAGAACCAGATATGACCAACGAGCAATAGATCCTTCGTTGCCAAAAAAAACTTCTCGAGTGAACTTAGAAGTATCATGGCTTGCGTCTACTACTTTTTCCATGATAGGAATGCCGATGGATCGCGATTGTAAATGTCGCGATTGTATGCGCAAACCTGAATGGCATGCATTTCATATCTTACCTCCAAATTTTCCTCGTCTAAACGCACGTCAGCGACACGACCCTCCTTGCACCACAGGATTGTGTCGGCTGACGGACCGAAATTAAGCTTAGTTCAGGGGCAACCAGGGTTCTGGAACTCGCTTTGCATAGAATACATCAGAAAATGTTTTGGATAAGGTGGATGCAGCGTCTAGGACGTGAGCGCAGATTGTAGGTTATGCGAACCTCAGCACAGCCACCGCAATGTATATTCTATTACCTTTGAGCCCAGTGCAACTTTGTTCGAAGGGAAGGCTTTAAACATAGCTCAAAAACGTAGGGGTCGCTGTCGCTGTCTTTAGCCTTGCCAAGACTCGCATGGACCCAGAATTTTAAGCTGGGAATTGATGCCTCCCAGTGGCTTGGCGCATACCTAGGTAGTTCGGAAAAATTGACTGCAACAATTGAGACGCAAGGTTGCGAAAAGAAACGCTATTGGTTTCTCTTGGGCACGAAATTCCCTTCGCTGGATAATATATGACAAGTGGAGAGGTGGGTAGCCAAGTTACAAGTACACAAAATCTCAGGTCACTGAGACTTTATTGAATATATCTTTTCATTGATCTGGGCCTTTAGTTACTAAGATCTATCTCTGAGGAGTGCAATGTCATTTACACTTTTGCGCGTAGGCTAGAGTAGGTACGTGTGTGCGATCGACCACACATTAATTGCTATCCAAAATATCAGCATTTACGTGGAGGCAAGCTTCATAGTCGTTGCTCAATGGCCCGCTACCAAGCGAAGTGTAACTTCCCTCAGGTAGAGAGCACTCCGCGGAGATACGCACAAATGCACCGATGGCTTTGTCGGCCTTCCAAAGTCCTATGTAAGTGTCCGTGGTCCTTTCTTTGTCTTTGCCTCGACTTTCCTTACTACGCATTCTGACGTATTTGCGTTTGACCTTATGAAGGCTGCCTCTACAGCGCTTAGGCGTAAGGTTCTAAGGCTTCACAGATTATTCTGGGAGTCTGTTGCTCGATCGCGGCTTTGACACTGGATAAACTCCGAAATTTAAGACATGAGGATCACCAGAAGTTGTTGATTGTATGGTCGATGTTTCAAGGGATCCGCTTATCAAGGTTTAGCAGCCGCTATTAGCTCATCTTTTCAAGTAGCTCTATGATTTAGTGTGGGTATAATCTTCGCCAAGCCCCTTCCAGATGTGTTCGAAAAATCATAGGATCTCTGACGCCTTTCCGCTCGAGGATATTGTTTTGAACACTCTGTTGGGCTCTTGCCTAGACCTCCAATAAAGAATGAAAAAGGCTGACCTTATCCATTGCCATTCATCTGTAAACGCAGATAGTCCGTCAGGTGCAAGTGTGCTGCCACAATCGAGCTCGCTCATTGCATCAACAAGTCACGCACCAAATTAAGGCCCTCTGTGCGTCGCCACGCCGCACGTGTTGGAATGGAAGAGAATTCAACTGTAGTCTGCCAGGTTGAAGAGTGTAAAGCGGGCACCTGAGCATTTTGAGACGGGAGTGGACTGAAGTTTATTCCCAAGCGCCCATGGCGCAAGTCATGCGCCTATAATAAATGTTTGAATTATGCATTCAAGTTTCGTATGTAGACGTACACCGACAGTAACTGATAGCTGTCCAGTATTCGTTTCAAAAGGAGCGGCTACCATTGGCGTATCTTATTGCTCAAGCCATGCAATGCTTTTTCCCCCCTTGAAGTCTTCCCCGACGATCTTTTCCAGCCGAGTAACTTCTGCTGCCCAAGCCGAGTGCTTTTTCGAACTTTGACAGTGGTCCCGACACGGGAATAACTTCCTTCAAGCACAGCCAGGGGACATCGAAAGAAATGTGTCAATCAATTTGCAGATGGAATAAAAGGCTACTTACCAAAGTGATTTAATCCCCAATCGGGTGGTAGCATTTACGGAATGCCGAATGTTTTGAATGGTGAGCTTGATAGCTACAATCTTCATGAGGCCCCTCGCCACTAAATCCTGAGAATTTAGTTGGAGAGTGGTCTATGCGGAGATTTCATAGACGAACCACGACATTTATACTGCCATCCCCTAGTAAGGCGGTCCATTAGCTTAGGTGAAGTTAACCCACATTCATGCGGACCAAAATGATCTCTCCGATGCTGCAGCCGCAGCTCTTCAGGGCTTCAAGTCAGAAGGTTCGGGTTCTGTGATAAGAGAGATTGAAGTTCACCAGTAATGAGCCGAGCTACTTTCAAAGAACGTCCCTCGAGAATTCGTGGGCTAATTTATGGATAAGTCCAAGATTGTTGAATCAGAGGCAATAAATTAGTGCCGGACGTGGGGGACGATGAGCAAAGAGCCACGTAGCTACCTATGCACAACTTTGCTCAAGGTACCTACATTCGTCCCCCAGGTTCCGGAATGGGAAGAAGCAAGAGGGTCCAGGATGTGGCTAAGGACTTCGTAGAGTAGGAACCCCTTCCAGAGGTCGCCACTTGCGGATTGCATCATCCATAACAGTATGTGAATAGAGAATCTACTGTCTGCCGTCCTGGGTCTGCAGCGATGTGCACGAACACAGTGAAGCAGAGCGAGCATTATGACATGCTCAGCGATGAATCATAGAAACAGATACCTGCAGATTCCTCTCAACGAAAAGCATTGCCTTAGTCCACAACCGGTAGCGGGACAAGAAGATTAAAGCGATCGTGGGTCTGGATCTCGCGGATGCGGTCAACCAGACCGATCTCATTGAATGACCAAACACGCCCATCACATCACGCACCCTTGGGCCCGTCCCCGAAGGGCGGCCCGATACGAATACTGATATGGATCGCTACGTGCTTGACCCACCAGCTCCTTAGCGGCCTGCAGCTTTTTCTCATGCTTGGGTATAAGCTCGGTCTTGCGGAAGGTGATGACAGCGACGATTTCTTCATCCATGTGAACGATGGCGTGGAACTGCTCGCTACTGCTTGGCAAAGCAGCCACAGGCGGATAGAGTATCCAAGCTAAACGCGGTGGCAGCTGAACCCGACAGTGACCACATTCCATTGCTGCCCAAGGAGAAACTTTGACCAATGCACGGCGGGGGGCATGGATGCAGACAAAGGCCAAAGTCATGCTCCTCATTTTTTTCCGAAACGGCCGCACCATTCCCGGAGCTTGTTCAGTCCAGAAGGTGAAAGAGCACTGTTACTTCTTCTGGCCTGCTTCCACGAAAACAGTGCGGGGATTTCCTGATTTCCAATTGGTTTGGTTCGCCATGGCGTATGATGAAGAGCTCGCTGCATGGATAGTTCGAGGAATGTAGCGAGCCATCGAATAGCATTTAAAAAAAAATCACAGAGGCATACGTTAGACGTAATATTTTCTATGACCCACAGCCAATTTCAGACCAATTGAACGGAGCCCTACACAGCGCTACCGAAACATCATCTCCACTCAATGGGGGCCGAAAAGAAGGATACCACTCGACAACAGCAAGCATACGGTACCTGAAGAATGACCACGCTAGTAGGTGCGGTGAGTGAAGACGAAAGTAAACACAACCACCTATACGCCAAATCAACCGGAACTCACCTGCGTGGTTTTGCAGAGCTATAGAGTACTTTGTACCTTGTAGCTCGAGGAACATTGCCGCCGTTGACCGGAGATCGTTCCGCACGTGATCCACTTCTGCCTAACCATTTTCTCGCAGGTCAAAACAACATCAGGACAAGAGAACCTTCACGTGCATAGGAGTTCGGTAGCATGAAACCCATTAACTTATATGAACGCGTCAGCTCAGTCTCCATTCCTGTGCAAATCGAGCCAATTCGTATCACACACGGACCTGCGTATCCACATTTTCCAATAGCGTTCCCCCTGAAGCTCACTCCCCTGCCCAATCGACTCTCTTTACTTCGTACTCGGACCTTCTCTCACGTGCCCCTCATTTCGCTTACCGCCCCTCACTAGCCCAACATTCAACAGATCATTACCAATTCCTTTGTCAGCCACTAGTGCACTAGCGCCATGATCGAGTTCTTAAGCTGCTCCAACCCCCTCCAGAATTTTCTTTTCTTCATACTTACCTTGTTGGGGGATCCTGAGCTCAAGAATTCGGGACCCAGTCAGAACCTCCTGCATTGCACAGCGCGGCGAGGGACTGGCTTGAATCTCCTTCGGGGGCTTCACCGGCGCAATTTTTGATGGCCTATTCAATTACCTTTTCATCATACCTCCTGCCTTGCGTGGGAGCTTGGGGAAGAGTGTATCGTGTCGATGGTGATGAAAGCTAAACACAGGCTGCATGTGTTTTGGAGCCTCGTCAGGTCTACATGAACGTCCTATGTTGCGCTTAATGTCTGCTCGGTGTACTCATTGCCGAAAAGAAGTCTGTATTGCAGCTGTTGCACTAGTGAGTTTGTCGCCGCTCTACCGCCTAAAATGTCATGAGTTGTTGCACGCGTACTCCGTGGACAGATCCCTCATATTCCACCAGATCAATTAATCTCAGCCCTTACACACCTTTAAGATTATCACCCAGCGATCTGCGAGGCCAATCTGCAAGTAGAATAAGATGTTGATTTCAAACAACACCGAAGACACGGCGAGCTTTGCCACAGTCCCTCGCGAAAGTCTACTACGCAAAAAGAGACGACGATGTTTTCTGTAAAAGGCCACGGCGTGTAACACTTGCTCACCATCGAGCAACAGGAAAGATCGTCGACAACATCCCAGGACAATATCGGGGAATTAAATATCATGTGATCAGTAACACAATCGACCAAACTTTTTAAGAGTGCAAGCAAACCTTTCTTCTATTGTTCGTCTACCACTCTATGGGTTTTCGGTGGCCACTCAAAGGGTGGGCTTGTATTGAAGATTCCACTCGATACCGTATCGCGATATTAACCAGGTCAACCTTACACTCAGCCTGAGCGAAGGGACTTCTTAATAACGAGATCCTCCCTTCACGCCGTTCAACTTCTTCCCAGTGATCGTCAGACGTTCTGGGGATGCCGAATCTCGGAATTGCTAAGAATCGGGTATAAATGCTAGCAATCGACGGGGAGACTTATACGAAATGGCGTGGAAATACTTGCATGTTTGGGCACAATTTTTTTGCAACAGCACTGGGCGGCCAGGCCAGACATTCAATGCCTGGACTCAGATTCGTCAAAACGGCATCTGTTGACCTGTCTCTCTCAACTTGACCTGTCGCCATGAGAGCACATGATCTATTCAAGGGTTTTCTCGGCTAAGTTAGGTTATCTGCCACTTTGTTACTTGCACACTAATCGTTGCTTTTCTTTGAACTTCATAGCGGTAATGCGGCTTCAACATTCTGCTGTCCAGGTGATTAGGTGAAAACAGCACTCGCGGGTACGATATGGTATATTGGGTTAAGTCGCTAGCAATTTAATAATACATTTCAGAAGCCTTTTCCAAACCATGGTTCCAATCATCGAACACTATTTGTCTTTTAAAAAAAAAAAAAGCAGACATGATGTCAGATGACGTAGTAGCCGTGTGTTCGGGATGACTTCTCGGGGGCGAGTCCAGAATGAACAGTCACGAAGGTCGGCTCCTACGAAGAACTCACTGCTTCTTGCTTCTCTTTCAACTCGACCAATCTCGCTGTATATTCTCCCAAGAGTCCCGCGGCGATTGCTCCGCCCGTAAACCAACAGCCGTATCTAAACCACCACCAACAGCTCTCCACGCTCTTTAGTCTGACCCTCCAAATCATCCAGCCCAATGTCAGCAAAGCACCTCCACAAGTCCCAACAAAGTACGCGGGTCCCGCTCCCGTCGCTAGCCCCGCCAGGCCTAGCAATCCAACCTGCGTCACCGCCAGTCCAGTCAAAACCGCCTTGGTGTTCGTCTCATGCCTCAGCGCGATGGACTTGATGCCCACCGCAGCATCATCGCGAATATCCATATGCGCATAAATCATGTCGTACAACACCGTCCAGGCCACATTGCTGGCGTACAGCACACCAGCAGCCAGCATCAGCCCGCGGTCCGCCAAGACATCCAGGCCTAGCGCGGGAAATCCCATGAACGCGCCCCAGGAAAAGGTCAGCCCGAGCACGAACTGCGGGTAGTGAGTGACCCGCTTTGCGAGCGGGTAGGTGGCGACGAGCAGCAACGACGGTGCGCCGTAGAAGAAGCACTGCGGCGGGAAGGAGAGTAGCACCCCAAGGCCGGCGAGGAGCTGGAAGCCGGTGAAGATGATGGCGGAACGGGGGGAGATGGTGCCTCGGGCGATGGGGCGGAGCCGTGTGCGGGCGACGTGAGGGTCGAGGTTGCGGTCCCAGAGGTCGTTGATGGTGCATCCGGCGCCGCGCATGATGAGGGCGCCAAGCAGGAAGAGAAAGGTTGTACTGACAAGAGTGAGAGGATGGGTGATGGGAGTAGTGAGTGGTGCCGCGAGGAGAGTGCTGAAAAGGCAGGGGAAGAAGAGGTAGTATGTCCCCACAGGTTTGTCAAGACGGATGAGTTCAGCGTAGGGTACTACGGAAGCAGGGAGGTAAGAGAGAAAGCCAGTCCTTGGCAGAGAGTATGGAGGAGCTTGGGAAGCTGCAGACTCGTCCAACGATGCTGCAATCTTAGCTGATTGCACACGCTTTGTGGAAGCTGCGCGGAAATGTTGAGCGGGGAGGCATCCATTACGGTGATGGTTCTGACTAGTTTTGGATAGATTCCTGAGACTAGACAGAAGAACGCCAGTCGGCTGACTATGCCGTTGGGAACTGGGGAAGTATTTCAAAATAGTTATGCTGTGAACGAATTGATTTTGATTCGCTGGGAATCTTGAATGCTTTCTTATAAAAAAGGATCCAATTCCATGCATATGTGGTGGGCGCTGGTCCACAGAATCAGAACGCGTTTCTGGCTCCACCTTTGCCCAAGGAAAGTGACTCACATGAATTGCTTGAGACATGATGTAAGCTCTTCAACTCAGCTATCTGGTTTGGATCAAAGGAGAGTGGTCTGTTGATGCCGAAAACTACCTTGTTTACCTGGAGACTGATGTTTTCATTTCGACATCACGAATGAAGCTCACGAATCAACCTATCTGCATGACTTCAGCAATCAAAGTGCGCAAGGCGTCAATAATTCGAGACTGCTCTCTGGAAGGTGAGAGGTTGCCGTGACGCGCGGATTCTGGAATTAGGTGCCTGTAGTCAACACCTGGTCCAAGCTTGTGGTCCGTATCACGAACTCACTCCGCACTACGCATTCACCCGCGCTTCCCTTTTATTTTGTGCTATCTCCTACTCTTTCTTACATTTCTCTTGATTTATGCTTACTCGCATTCGGCGCATCACTTTCTCTAAATTAGTGAGCTAAATTCGGCTGGGAAATTGTTGTGACTCTTAACTTCACATCTGTTTTGCAGTATTCTAGCATGAGAGGACGCGTCTCGCTGCGGGACATTCCTCGCACTACACTTCCCCTCATGCTTTGCTACTCTCGAGTTCTGTAATCCTCTTAACTGAGGGGATTGCACAATATGCCGTCTTCACGACGCCAGGCGTCATTCGAGCCTATCCCTCCCGATCTTGACGCAAAAGCGCTGGTAGAAGAAACAGAAGAATTTTGCTTTGTCGACCGCATCTCAGTGGATATGATTGAAAAGAATGGCATGGATGCATTTGAAAAACTAGTCACCTTGCATGTGATCATAGGAGGAAAGCCATTGGTGGTTGAGGGATTTCAGGAACTTTTAGATCCGTGGACCTTTACACCTGGCTGGCTGCGGGATAACCATGGAGACAAAGGTAAGTGAGACGGGCTTCGGATTTGTTCTCGACGCTGATAAGTTCCAGTTGAGAACGCGTGGAACCTCACAACCAAGGAATCTCTTCCTCTGACGATCAAGCACTACCTTAACAACATGGCAAAACTCACCAACCAATTCTTCGAGAAGCCTGACGCCTACCTTGGGCAAGATCGTCAACGTGTCTATCTTAAAGATATCGACTGTCCATCTGTGTGGCACGAGAAGCTCAAGGAACACATTCCTTCTATCCTCTTCTACAATAACGAAAGCTCCGGTGACATAGGTGGACCTGGTGCGGTCGAGGAACATATACCGAATAGTACCGGCAAGCGAATGGGACGAGGCATTGCCAGAGCCGGCGATCTCATGAGCAGCCTTCCCCTTGAGATGCGCGCTGAAAATATGATGTGCTATATCGGTCACGAGGGAACTTACACACCAGCTCATCGCGAAATGTGTGCAAGTCTTGGCCATAATATCATGGTCGAGACTTCAAATCACGTAGCTGACGACGGAAAGCCAGAAGTGCCTGGATCGTCGATTTGGTTCATGACCGAGTCCAAAGACAGACACATTGTTTCCGAGTATTGGCTCTCTGCCCTCGGCCATGACATCGAAGTTGAAAACCACTTCGCCCAGGTGATAGCTTGGAAGAAAGCCCCGTTCAAGACATATGTTGTTGAACAGCGTGTCGGTGATTTCATCCTCATACCTCCACTGGCGCCCCATCAAGTCTGGAATCGAGGGACACGAACTATGAAGGCGGCTTGGAATCGGACTACAGTGGAAACGTTGGAGTTGGCCATGCACGAAGCCCTGCCGAATGCTCGCATGGTATGTCGGGATGAGCAGTATAAAAACAAGGCCATCATCTACTACAGTTTGCAAAAGTATTCGCGGCTTCTAGCTTTGGCCAAGAGCAAGATCCAACCTTGCCAGAATGGGACAGCTCCCAAAATGCCTCCAAAAATAAGGCAACTGCAAAAAGACTTCAAACGCCTTTTGATTCTGCTGAAAGAGATACTTCTTTCGGAAATGTTTGATCCCGAAGGATTGAAGGAGAAATGTCAATGGCTTGCATTTGATGGCAATGTTACTTGCGCCTACTGCCGAGGAAATATTTTCAATCGCTTTCTTACCTGTCCATCGTGCGAAGATATGCTTGGCCACGGTACTGAGGAACCGTATGATGTGTGTTTACACTGCTATGCGATGGGTCGGAGCTGTGGCTGCATCTCAGGCCTGAAGTTTGTGGAGCAGTTCAAGTGGAAAGAGCTTACTTCTAGGTATGAAGGCTGGAGGGAACAGATCATTGCTCTCGAAGGCGGGTTGACCGACAAGACGCCCCTATCACTGGTAGATGAGTACAAAAAGTTTGACAAGAAGACGCTTGCACAAGTCTGCCGTGAGCAATTAAAGATTCGTCCGTGGAACGACGTCCACAAATCGAAAGTGCCCAAGGAGGATTCCGAATCCGAAGAGATTGAAGTCAACGATGATGGCACAGTCAAGAAGACTCGAAAGAAGAAGTCTGCAACATGGCTAAAGAACTCTCATCCCTGCCATATCTGTAGCCACAGGCATCCAAAATGGAAGATGAGTGGCTGCTCTACATGTGATCGAATGTGGTGTTACGGAGTCCTCTTTCGTGGGTTTGATGAGAAACCTCTGGAAGTGATGGAAAATCCACGCTACAAGTGCCCTCACTGCCGACGCATCTGCACCGGCTCGCGATGCCGGGAAGATATCCGAGTCAAACCTTATCAACCGAAAGCGACTCTTCTTGGTCACGATACTAAGAAGGTGGCCGATGAACGGAGCGTGGAATGCCTAGTTGACTTTGGTCAATCTAATATTAATTGGCTGAAGGAAAGCGTATTCGAGAATCCTCGAGACACCGCTCGCCTAAGGCAACGGCACCAAGAGGCAGAGCGAGCCAAAGCGAACGACGCGACGCTAGACGATCACTACGTCGAGGACGTGGACGGAGAGGACCAAGCTGAGATGGAGCCTCCTATTGATCCCCGGCTTGGTGCAACGAACAAGGTAGCTTCAAGCGAGTTGCGACGCGATCAAAATGGTTTCATTGACCCATTACTTGAAGGTGGGGAGAATGGTGATGACCATTCCACAGCTTCTCGCCTGCCGGACAGACCGGATGAGTCTCTTTATGCACCAACTCAGTACCCTGACCCGTCCAATGGGGTTAACTACGAGTCAGGACTTGTCACGCCTGCAGCTGTTATGTACCGTCCGCAAGAGGTAGACGACGGGGAATATGATGACCCTGCCTATATCTACCAGGAAGGTGCGAATGACGATGAAGATTTTCATGATGGTCACCAGAGCATCCACAAACGCCGCCGCACCAGTGATGATGGCGTGGATATCAGCTTTTTCAGAAGCTCAAACAAAAAGCGCAAGAAAACGGACGAGTCACAGGCGCCAAAGAATGATGCTACCAGAGAGTTCATGAAACAGAAAGAAAAAAGGGCCTTGGAAGAAGCTAGGAAGCAAGGTCGTTTCATCATGTACCAGGCTGCACAGAGAGGCAAGAAAAAAGTTGTAATGCTGCGTATTGATAAGCATAAGCTCGCCGAACTGGTCAATAACATCCTCTCTCCCGAAAACCTCGATGGCGCGAATGTGACGGAGACTGCGGTCGAAGAAAATGTGCTTTTAAGATCCGACATTGTACCTTCCAAGGGAGTCGGACCTAAAGCAGGGCTCGAGGCAAACGCAAAACAGCCGAAGCAATTCCGCTATCGAGTTGATGAGGACGAGACGTTTGGGACGCGTAAAGACAAGCGGCGCAACATTGGTCCAGACGGCAAGCCGAAGAAGCGTCAACCTCATTTCGAAGAGGTCACAGTGGATTCTGACGAGGAAGTGGAAGGATCTGACAGACAACGAGATGGCGCGATGGAAAGCCGACGGAATGCTAATGGTCGGCGTCGCATCTCCTCTTACCTGGCTAAGCGTCATGAAGGCGAACCTGAGCTTCCCGACGTACTCCCGGATGATTGGAAAGATGGGCAGCGCGAGCGCGAGCGAGAACGTGCTCGTGCTCGTGCTCGTCAACATGAACGAGGTCGGGAGCAGGAGCGTGCAGCAGAGGTTGCGCAGCAGCAAACCACACCTGTCCGAGCGCTAGCTGGCAAGAGGCCTGCCATGCGACCTGCCCAGTCTAATCTGGCGAACCAGTCGAGCAGCACGGCCAACAATAACGAGAATGCAAGAGATGATATGTCTGTGGATTCTCTACTGGGGCCTGCTACCCAGGAGTCCGGCGTCACTGCCTCACTATTAATCGCTCGGCAGGCCGTTGCGCGTATGCAAGAAGAAGAGAATATCAAAGCAAAGATCAAAGCCGCAAATTGGGCGGTCGGAAAAAGCGCTGAATCCGAGTCTCCGTCAGAGTCTGAGCTGGATGGTGACACCCAAAACCAAGCAGAAGCGGGTGCGGAAGATTCCTCTTCAATCTCCCCTCCAATAAGTAACGTTGCTCCAATTATTGGAAGGTCCATTCGTGATCGAAAGGACGGCAAGAAGGTCAAAATTGTTGGTGCCAGTAAACAGCGGCTATCGCCCACAGTGATGTCTCCTGCAGCCGACGTGCGTAACACCACTCCGAGGTCCTCCACAAAAGCTTCGAAGCTAGCCGCAGCTTCGAATGATGCTAGTTACTCGACGACTTCCGGTTTTAATGCTGTCAACAAACAGAAGAGAGCTTCGCCACCAGTGGTTCAAGTATCGGATGATGGGGAAGACGATTCGAGCGGTACGGATAGCGAAGAAATGATACCCGCGAAACCAGTCGCGCCAGTGAAGAATGGTCGAGGAAGGCCAGCCTTGAAACAACGCCGGTGAGGGGATCTGGTGCGACCGAGCCTGGGATCCGCCACACCAAGATGAGCTATGGTGATTACGAGTTTATTTTATTACGACACGAGCAAGATGTTTACGGAGGGGCCTGCTCGCGCTGCACTACTTTCAGAGGCGGAGACTATGCCTGCCTTTAATAAGCTTGCGGTGCAGCGAAGGCAGCAAGCTTTAGTTGCTGTCTTTTTACATACCTCTGCAATGCGTCAAGATCGTTTCTGCATGTGGACCTTGCAGTAACCTGATACAGTCTTGTAATATGAAGGACACTATGGATGTGTAGGTGAAGGCTGCGTCATACGGCATGGCTAAATAGTTGTAGCATTAGCAATAAGCCATCCGATTGTAAGCTGCAAATCCCTTCCTGTAACACTCTCGCGCTTTGTTAGGTGTATAGCAGGCGGAGCACGTGACGGTCTTGTGATAGGTCCTCTGCAGCAGCTAGAATCACTACTGTGTACAAGATTCGAGCATTTTCACTGATATGATTGAGTGCAAAGCATGAATTTGGCCAACTTGAAGTGCCAAGCAACGGCAGACGGACCCAGAACAGTGGCCTTGCCTACCGTCGCGTTAATTAGGATCCGGGCACGAAAATACCACTTCCGGTATAAAACCGAACGATAACCGATACGTAACAACGTCTCCGGGTTTGTTCGCCGCATCTTTTCTATCTCGTCTTTTCCTCTCCTTCAGCTAGATTATAGACATTATAGATCTTTGGCGTTTCTGCATTGCGTTCTACATTTCTTTCCTTGCATTATAGACCTGCTTCCATCGATAGACTTCAATTGTACTCGAGAATTATACAATGGCCACTCTTCGCAACTCGCTCCACCCAAACTCCAGCTCTACCGCCATAATTGTCCCTAGCGAACCGAGCCCGCTCACGATAACCCATTCGCAATTGTCCGCCGAGGTCACCTCGTTCCAAGGGAAGCTCGCAAAACTCGGCATTCCCCCGCAAGCAGCGGTATCCATTGCCCTCCCCAATTCCTACGAGTTCGTCGTCGCCTTTCTTGCCGTCTCATGGCAGCGCGCCATTGCCGCTCCCCTCAACCCAGCGTACAAACAAGCCGAATTCGAATTCTACATTGAAGACCTCCACTCCGCGCTTGCTCTCGTTCCGCAGGGCGCCTACCGACAAGACAGCCCCGTCGTGCGCGCCGCTCGCGCCCACCACGCCGCCATCGCCGAATGTTACCGCAATGGCGCCTCCATCGTCCTCGACCTCAAGGAGCCCGGCCCGCTGCGCCGTCGTGCCCCGACTCCGCTCGCACACCCGGAACCCTCTGATACGGCTCTCGTCCTGCACACCAGCGGCACCACCGGCCGCCCCAAAGCTGTGCCCCTCACCCATCGCAACCTTACTACCACCATGACTAACGTCCAGCATACCTACGCCCTTTCCCCCATCGACCGCACCTACCTTGTCATGCCTCTCTTCCACGTACACGGTCTGCTCGCGGCGCTCCTCGCCCCGCTTGCCTCGCACTCCTCCATCATCCTACCGCCGCGCTTTTCCGCGTCCGCCTTCTGGTCCGACTGCCTCGCGCACGGCGCGACCTGGTATACCGCAGTACCCACCATCCACCAGATCCTGCTGCGCCAGGGCATCCCCGCGCGCCGGCCGCGACTGCGCTTCGTGCGCTCGTGCTCGTCCCCGCTGCCGCCGACGGTGCTGAAGCAGCTGGAGCAGGCGGTGAGCGCGCCGGTGCTGGAAGCGTATGCGATGACGGAGGGGGCGCATCAATTGACGAGTAATCCGTTGCCGGGGCCGGGGGGTAAGGGCAAGCGGGTCCCGGGATCGGTGGGGGTGGGACAAGGGGTCGAGGTGCGGATTCTGGACGCGGAGGGCGGGGAAGTAGCGCGTCGGACGCAAGGAGAGATTGGCGTGCGTGGAACGAATGTGACGGGTGGGTACTTGAACAATCCCGAGGCGAACAAAACGGCGTTCACAGCGGGCGGATGGTTTCGGACGGGAGATCAGGGGTGGATGGACGAGGAAGGCTATGTGTATATTACGGGTAGGATCAAGGAGCTGATTAATAAGGGCGGGGAGAAGATCAGTCCTGTCGAGGTGGACAACGTAATGTCGCAGCAACCGCAGGTGGCAGAGGCAGTAGCATTTGCGATGGAGGACGAGTTGTACGGTCAGGATGTGGGGGTTGCGGTAGTGCTCAAGGAAGGTCAGAAAGTGGGCGAGGAGGTGTTGAAGGAGTGGATGCGGAATCGGGTGGCCAAGTTCAAGGTTCCGAAGAAGGTATCGTCCAATGGCGCCGTCGACCTCGCCATACATATCAGTTACTAACGGGGATCATTTCAGATTTTCTTCACCGACGTGATGCCCAAGACAGCAACGGGCAAAGTGCAAAGGCGCATGGTTGCAGAAGCGATGGTCAAGAAGGAGCAACCAAAGGCAAGGCTTTGACCCATATCAAGTTTTGGATACTGTTGGGTATACCTGGCAGGCTGGACCATTCCCATTCTTTGGAGTGTGCAATGATCGGGACAGAGCATGTGCACGGGACTCTGTACAGGCTGCGGTCTGTGATCGCCACAGACTTTGCCATAGACTTCGACATAGATTTGATTTCCAGACAGGAAAGTAGGACTTGGAGCTTTACCGTAATTCATTTTTCCAATGTATGTACAAGCTATGCAAATAGTGCCACACCATCAGAGCATAGTATGTGAAGAAAGACTCTACATGCTGCATAGAAAGTCGCAGGTTGCTGCGTCTTGTGCCACCAAAATACTCCGACAAATATGATGCCATGGCGACCAAGGTATTCGCACATTCCGGTGGGGGAAACCAGAACTCCCTAAACGCCGTAAACCTGCATAGCCTTCAAAAGACCAAATCAATAAAGGGCCACCAACAGCTGCTGAAGCATGACGAGTGCAAGGGCTTAAATAGTCATAGACAGAAAACGCTCCATCTGACTAAAGCGCGACACCACGCAGAGACCCAGGAGCAATCAAGTACGCTGGAGACCACCTTCTTCAGTCTCTAGAATCTTCTGTCCATCATGTTGTAATTGGTGCATCATTTTCTTCAATGCTTCAAATGTGAGCATGGTCGTCATTGCAGCGGGAACAGCACGGATCATGTTTACGCCCATCCCATTATAGAAAGCGCGCCACCCTTCTTCTCGAAGAATGATTCGAACAGTATTCATGACCCCTTTGTAACGCGGCGTGTTGATCATGCCGTCGCTTGACGTGGGTGGATGTAGACGACGAAAGGGAGGGTCTCCCATGCTGCCTCGATGCGAGATACCGTCGGGAGAGTGAGCAGGCAGCTGTCGTTGTTGCGTCTGGAGACGTGTTCGGAGGACTTCGTGTGGGTACGTGGCGGAGGTAGCACAGATTTTGCTGAGAAACGTAGCGCCGGCGATGCCAAGATAATTGGCGTTTTTGTCTTCGGCAGAATTCTCGCCCATCTCAAGCCCAGTAAAACGCGTTTTTAGAAATTCGTAAAGTGGAAATTGAATGGCAACGTGGCTGAGCCCAAGAAGGGCTGGGGCTAGGCCAGAGTAAAAGGCGAGAATGCCCTCCTTTCTGTACATGGTCTTTGCTGCATGTAACGTATTTCGGTAGTACCAGTGCGATGGACTACTATCGGCAGCATGCCGGCTCGCCTGAGCTTGCAAGCGTGTTTTGATGACCCATATAGGATTGGTGACGAGAGTAGAGCAAGCTCCAGCAGTAACGGAGGCACACACTCGGGCGATCCATTTGTTATCTGTTTACTAACAATCAGCAAATCACCCTTGTGAGAAAAAGGCGTCGTTCGGCCCCACCTATTTTGCCGTAATAAAAGTCCCTCGATCCTTCATACACAGTCATGTATACTGCCCACGTAGGTAAATAGCCGCCCAACATCGGCCCAAGTCCTTTATACATTCCACGGAGTCCATCCTGATTCCAGATTGTCCGAGCGGTCCCAATCATACCCGAATATAATTTCCTCGAATTTGGCTTGTGTGAGTCATTGAATGGACGGAAGCTGCTCTGCGCCTGCAGTTTGGTTTTTATCACATCCAAGGGGCAGGTGACGAATCCCGAAGCAACCCCAGCCATTGCTCCGCAGAAACTGTTGATAGAACTACTAGGCAGGTTGGCAGTATAGACGGCCAAGCTCGAAATGGGCTTTCGGAGGGTAGTGTGATCGTTAGGCGCCTTTTGCGCCGGCATGTTTGCTGGGGAGGCAGCATATTGCGCAGTGGTGCTTGAAGTCCGCGCTGAGGTGCCTTCAATGGACATTGCGGGTCGTGCGGGCCAGCGGATTCAAACGCCTCTCAGCGCGGACATGGAGCTTCGGACCCTGAGGAGGATCACGCAGAGGACTCTTCGGGGCGGTGATTGGGAAGCTGTCAAAAGCTGGGAAAGTGTGCGGAGAACTAGCCCCGCAGCACTGGGCGTGACACCGTACTAACGATTGACGAAAGCCATGGGGAGGCAACAATCTTGTAGGACTTCGGATGAAGAAGGATGAGGAGTGTCGGATGACGGATGAGGGACCGCAGGAAGCACGGAAGCACGATCAAAGGCGGAGTGGAGAAGGGTGAGATGTGAGAAGGCTTAGGAATGGCTGAAGCTCGTGGGGTTTTCTGCGCGATGACAAGGTTGCTTTGTCAGATCCCGCTTGCATCACGTGAGAGATTTGGCTTACCTAAGGCAAGGAGCTCACCTCCGGGTGCTGCGAAGTTAATGCTGCAGGGATCCCGAAAGAACTCTCTTTGACGCTGTCCCTCTTGTTTCGATCGTGCCATTGCTGCACGCCACAACTACTCGTACCCTTTCTTACGAGGCTCTCCGACATGTCGAAGCCGTCTCTTGCACCCTTCATCCGGGCCCGTCCTTGGTTACGACGATGGATACAGCCCTTAGCCGACTGGTACGGCAACGCTCAAGGGCATAGGCAAATAGGATTACTGTAAGCTGCGAAATCATACTCTCAGCTATTCTCGTTGTCAATTGGTCATGCTGTCAAGCAGCTGTAGTTGCTAACAGCATACCCGCCAGATCCGACGACCTGATCCCCGAGGAGAGCGACACTGTGAAAAGAGCCCTGACGAGACTGCCGCCAAAGGAAGCTTACGATCGCGTGTTCCGGCTGCGTCGCGCTTTCCAGGTATGTTGCAATTTCGCCCTGGTGCTCGAAGAACAGCAATTGACATTGCATAGTTATCATTATCCCATACAATTTTACCGAAGGAGGAGTGGACAAAGCCGGAGCAGGTAAGGATAGCTCTCGTTATTTTCTCCTTATAAATTATTCCAAGTCACTGATTGCGACGGTTCAGGATTATCCGTATCTGACACTCCTTATTGAAGAGATTGAGCGGGAGAACAAGGAAAGGGATGAATTAGACGCGATGGTACCAACGAAGAAGAAGGGTTAAACTTGCAGTGATCTCAAAAGTCACACAAATGGCAGTGACAACTTGGGAATTGGTCATCCTGAAGAAAACCAGGCAATGCTCGTAAATGTATAACACGACCTGTAAATATACGGGGCGCTGAAGCCTGCAGATAGAGAGGCTAGCAAGTTTCCGTTACCACTAGATTTTTCAAAGCTACATTCGTATGTTCAATTTGGCGATGATGTGGCTATATCAGACGCATAAGTGCCAATGGCTCTGGGATCAATATCTCGTATATTGAATTTCAAGCTTGGGTACGGAGTACTTACTACCCAGATACCTGCCCAAAGTACCTACGCTAAATGCTTGTCCAATGAGGTCGAAGACGTCCCGTCTCGACCTGAGCCATCACCGACCCGTGACTTCGTATGACGAATGCGTCAGATTTCTCCCGAGGACGCGGTACTGCGCGTGAACGCAATCCCACACCACCAGAACTCAGTTGTCTTGCTGTATTACTTTCTTACTCTGATAAGCCATCCAGTCCTGTCATGAGGCGCAGTGCTGTTTAGCTATCAGCCTAGCTCTTCTGAGCAAAGCATATTGCGTCACAACTGTCGACTTGCTTATTGTTTTCCGTCTCCAGCACTTGATCCCGTGTTACTAGTATCTCTGTAACTGTATGATCGAGTTTTTTTTTTTTGGCAAAGGAACAATTTATTTCTCTCGTCACAGTTCTGCGAAGGCACATTCCGTGACCTATCGTTGTTTTTACATAACTTACGGATCGAGACGCTTTTAGCAACGTCATCAAAAACCCAACATGTCTCCTCGACGCTCTGCTCGCGTTCGGTCTCTTGTTACAGCCTCCAGCGCGGCTAATGGCACTGAAGCCGTGGCTGCTAAGACCAAGCGAGTGGTCAAAAAACCAAAGAAAAGCACAACAAATACTCCAACTCAAAAAGTTATGCCACCACCAGACCCGCCCCTTGGTACATCTACTACGCAAACCAAAACCGAAATTACGGGCCCACAAACCCCCCGCAAACGACGTAAAGTCCAAGTCTCGCCCACCGCCTCCCCAGGCAATCCTCCCCCCTTCACGCCTACCCCTTCCGCCATCCACCTCATGACCTCCACGACCCCCCTCCGCGCCGCCTATTCCACCGGCGACATCGATGACGCCACACCGCCTCCAGCCCGCCCAGTCGAGCCGCATCGCACCAATGCGCCACTTGCCGACTCCAACCGCCCTGATGGTGGTGCCCCCGTGGTTGCTTACGCGAATGAGAGCGCAGCAGGGCTACCGGCGCCGACGGGCACGACGGCGACGTTGCTGGACGAGGCGTGCGCACATCTGTGTCGGGTGGATCCGCGGTTGCGACGGCTGGTGGAGCGGTATCGGTGCCGCATCTTTGCGCCGGAAGGCCTGGCGGAGGAGGTGGATCCGTTTCGGAGTTTGGCGAGCGGGATTATGGCGCAGCAGGTTGGTCATTTCCCTGTGATTCCTTCTTTTATCTCTAAGTTGTGTGAAATATTTCATCAGTCTGAAGTACGGGCTGCTATCGTGTCATCCATGTTCGGAAGGCTTCTTGGAGTTTTCAGAAGTTGGGTGGGAATGAAAGGAAGATGCAAGCATCCTGAATTCCGCAGATGTCAAATCACGCTGGAAAAGCTAATGCATCAAATATACGAATAGGTCTCGGGCGCCGCCGCAAAATCCATCAAAAACAAGTTCGTCGCCCTCTTCAACCCGCCTCCAGCCACGGACGTCGACTCAAACCATTTCACCCCACTCTCCTTCCCAACTCCTGCTGCTGTCGCCGCCACAGACATTGCCCGGCTACGCACTGCAGGCTTGTCTCAGCGCAAGGCCGAGTACATTCAGGGCCTTGCCGAGAAATTTGCAAGCGGCGAGTTGACTGCGGCATGGCTGGCGCGGGCTTCAGACGAGGAGGTGCTAGAGAAACTGACGGCGGTAAGGGGTTTGGGGAGGTGGAGCGTAGAGATGTTTGCGTGTTTTGGGCTGAAGCGGATGGATGTGTTTTCCACGGGGGATCTGGGGGTGCAGTAAGTTTGACGTTTTTCCTTTTGTCGCTGCTCTTGATTGATTGATCGATCGATTGATTTGGAGATGATGGTGCTAATGATTGGTGGGAAAATAGACGTGGCATGGCTGCATACTTGGGTAAAGATGTGAGTAAGCTCAAAGCAAAAGGAGGAGGCAAGTGGAAATATCTAAGTGAGAAGGAGATGTTGGAGCATTCGGCCAAATTTGCACCGTACAGGTAAGAGTGCTCTCACTGTGTGCTTGAAGAATGTAGCTCACCTATACAGGAGCTTGTACATGTGGTATATGTGGCGGGTAGAAGATGTAAATCTTGACGCAATAGAAGGTGTTTGAAGCTCAAAATTCCGCAAGATGTTAGGTCTGGATCAACATTTCGTCCGATGGTTTTTATAAAGGCTATGTACCAGCGACATCGTCTGGCAGACGCAGCTACGTCTGGTGTTGGAAAACAATCATACCAGCTGGAATGCTATTAACGCTCAATTCTTTAATGGGATATCTGCCAGGGCGGGTCCAGCTCGCAAACTACTTTACCTGGTGATATAATGGAAAAACCGAATAAGATACGAGCGTTTCTGTCTTTATCTCCTTGTTGGTTGTAATTTGTGTATGTCGGGCACACGTTCAACGTCGATTTCCGAGCGCTCTGTCATTGTCTGAACAGCCTTTTATCCAAACCGCAAAAAAAAGAAAAAAGAAAAAAAGGATACACAAGTGAGGCCGGCTCCTGCGAAACCCTCAATCAGCAGGCAAACTTGTACACTTCTAGCTTGCGGCCAACGGCTAGCGTTATTGATCAAAAGCATTATCCTAAGCCAGGCAGGATATGGGTGCATTATGAACACAGGCGCCTCATAGAACGAGACTGGAGGTATATTTTTCGATCTGTCACGCTGTATTAGTCCTTTGACAGACCGTACTCTGAGTCGTAAAACGGTCTTGGCTCGCCCAAATCGAAAGACGCGTCCGCCAACGACCGCAACTCAACGTAGACCAGAGCAAGTCTCTCGTCACATACATAGATGCCAAAAATGCCTGCGTTGCTGCTTTGCATAGCCTGTTTTCGAAGAGTATTTGGTGCAAAATCGGTAGTTGCCCGCCAGTTGGAATAGAATGTATCCCGAAGATCCCAATCTCTTCAAGTCCATGATTCTAACACGGGCAGCAATAACTATATCCGGCTTTTGGTGTTTCCTGAAAAGTACTTTTAAGACTTGGAGTTGGATTGATACAAACGTTTGAAACTGCTTTTCATGATCAATCAATTTAGTCCAATCTTCAACTCTGTAGTATGTTCGCCTAATTCTCGGCAGAATATGGAATTTTAGATGTCTAGTATAAGATAGTTTCCTAGGTTCTAGTTATTGCTTGGTGTTTCTCATTTGTCATGGCAAAAGCTGATCCCAACTTCTCGCTATTCCGCGATGGAAGGAGCAAAGATGTAGTCCTACATCTGTATGAGCTACGAAAGGATCATTCGGATGTCGCGATTTGCCAAGCACTGCTCGAAGCTGTGGCCCAAGAGTTTCTACATCCAAAAGCTCTCAGTATCTTCCTCACTTGGGCCAAGTCCGATGAAGTGATCGCGTTGTGCATCCATCAGCGATCATCTCTTTATGTGCGCAGGCTCGGCATCAAGCATTTCGGTAAAGCTCTGACGAATCCGGCTCAATGGGAGTCCGCGTGGAATACACTTGGCGGAACGAAAGGTCTTGTCGATCTCTTCGCAACACTCTCCGTAGCAGATGTAAAGACTCTCGCGACAGCAATAGGTAGGTGCAATCGCGGCTTGAAAAGGGTTCAGGCCAGGGAAAAGGCTGTTGAGGAATTACTGCACGCGCTGTTGCCTACGCATTACCCCGGATCGAGGCTAGAAAGTCAAGATAAGCGCCCAATTCAGGGCCACTATGCTCAGTTGGCGCCAGCTTGCTCTCCGAGATTCGTTGATCAGATACTCAATGCAAAAGACGAATCAAACCCGGTTTATAGAGGACTTCCTTCATCGCGGTTGATCAAGACACATGCCAAGCTCTTACGAGACCGTATCAGCAGGAGCATCTTTGACGACGTGAATGCCAACGATGGGGACTTGCAATTTCTTGAGGCTTTCCTGTATAGCCATCCAACGAAGCCTGCTGCCCAGAACCCAAAGATGTCAGAATCCATGGCTTTCTCCTTGGCCGTACTGCAGCATCGGCTGAACATGGGAAACGACAAAAATTGGTTCCCCAGCATATCTGAGGTTGATGTTTGGTCCTCTCTCCTCCGCCGGTCTCGCAGGAGGAAGCTGCCAGAGGTCAAGATCCGCGATGTCTTCGAGCTCGGCTTGCAACTGTTGGCAATCAATCCAGCGCTCAAGCCTGGATTCCAATTGACCGGTATTTGGTCAATGTTACTCATCCATTGGAGGAAGTCACCAAACCTATACGAAGCTTCACTGACCCTCGCTCTCCGATTAGGCCTTAGCGGCACACAAGGGACGATTGGTCAAGACTTTGCTCGTGCATCCCGACAGCTGGAGGAGATGCCTGAACTAAGATGGCCGCTTCTTCGACTCTATTGCCTCCACGTCCCAAAAAAAGGCATTGACATTGAGACAGAGAAAGATTTCTCGCTGCTTTCGAACCAATCATGGTCTCCTGATGTCTTTTCCCAGCTAAGAGGAGATCAAGCAATCCGATTACTCCAGGGTCTCTACGAAGCAAACCCGGGATACGACTTTTTGCAGCGACCCGAACGAACATCAATTCTGACGACGCAAAAAGTTAAATCTCAGCGGAATTTCAATGCAGCTCTGCTTCTCACGATACTACAGCGGAATGACGAAGAAACGCATGCGAAGGCGGAAAGTGCCGTGGATGAGCTTCGCAAGAAGGCAACCGTCGCAAAGGAACAGCCAGACCGAGCGGAGTACGCTGCAGCGGCTTCTGCTTACGCTATTGCAAGCGGTAGTCTTGACCTGTACAGGGAGAACACGATCTGGCAACAGCGGTTCGTGCGGGACCCTCTTACAGTGAAAGCGATTTTCCACCGGAGTGTCGTCTTGACCGATGAGGGGGTTGACTTGCTATCTGGAATACCGCATTCACTGCCAAGAGATACAAATTTGGACGAAATTGCTTCACGAGTCAGGAAAGCGGATGAAGTCTTGATAATCTTCCACGATACAATGTACATGGCGAAAAGTGAGCCATCTTTCCACCTGCCAGATTGGTATGGCATCACGTCCCTGTTTGGCGAAGCCATCAACCAACGCGTCTCTCGCGCGAAGGGACTTCAAAAGCATCTACAGAACTCAGACGCCGATGTCTATGCTGCAATATGGAGTGGCACTCTCGAAATGATTGAGAAAGTAGACCATGACTTCCTTAACGCGGCTCATCGACCTATCAAGGCCCTTCTGAGCACGCTTCGACCAAGTGCACTCGCTGCTTCAACAGCTGCCATGCTCGAAATTGGGAACAAGCGTCGCAAGAAAAAAGATTGGCATCCAGGGGACCACACTTTGGAGCGTCTGTCGTATGAATGCCTACTACAGCTTGCTAAGAGCGACAAGCCTGAATTAGCGCAAACGCTTGTACTTCAGACGATTTTGGATCGGCCTGATGCAAGCTCCTGGCATAGGCAACTATTGTCCGTCAAGTTTATGAAGTCCCTTGGCGCGAAAGAAGCAAATGAGCTGCTACTCGCCTTTGCGACAGCAATCCGAGAGAAGGTACCTCCTAGGGAATACTCCTCGCCACCTGCTGCTGCGTTTTTGTTCCTGGAGCTGACGTTGAGTAGCTGGAGGAGCAATCATACGTTCAAGTTGATGAACCTGAAGCATCAAAGCCGGCACCACCACAATCGCTCATTAAGGTATGTTGAACTCTTCCGTATCGTGTGAGGTAGGTATGTGTGATCGACGCTTGTACCACGTGTCCATCAGCCTGTCCTCGTCGAGGAGTTTTACGAAAGATTAGTGAGAGTATGCTCTCCATTCATGGTGGAATCTCCAATGCCGGCCCGAGAACATAGCATATTACACTGACGCTTGTATTCTGTCTACATACTTTGACGTCATGAAGACACTTGCTCCTGTCTTTTACAAGCTTCTCACCCTCCTTATTGACAGATGAGTCCAGGTTACAACAGTCAAATATCTTGCGCAACTCCTTGACAATGCGGAGTTCATCTCGGCAGATGGCGCGATCGAGGTGCTCTTGGAGTTATTCAAGACCGGAACACACAGAGACATACGTCTGGCATACCTGGACAGCCTACTTAGCTTGCTCAATAGTATATGTAGTCAAGGAGACAATCTCTGGAGATCCAACGCCCTCGCTGCAAAGATTCTGGCTGCCCTGGACACCATTATACCGATCGCAGGAAGCGTCAACGAGCGTCGCCCAATGCGCTCAGAGGAATGGGAGGAAGCCCGCAAGACAAGAACGCCGCCAGATATTTCACCCATCTCTGATTCTGGTCTGCCTCCTTTGCTCAATGCTATACTCGCAGCCCCAGATGGTCGGCAGTATCCCAGTCTGAAAAAGTTACAAGCCGAGTTTGTATCTCGATACTTCATACCCATCCTCAAGCTGTCGCAAGCTGAACATAGGAAATGGAACTCTCTGTTCCTCGCTAAGCATGACAAGACCGGCCTAACCTTAAGTGATCTCCCTCCGACACCAATCAGCCCCCAGCTGTGGGATGATCTCGTGGCTAGGTACGACGCTTTCATCCCCAAATCTGTAATGGAAGACTTCAATAGGTACATCATCTTCGTGATTGCACCGCCTAATAATCTGGGAGAAATGAGGAACTGGCTCCGAAAAGATGCCAAACTCCGTAACGCACCTGAAGTGCAGCACTGGCTCTCTGTCTTTGGTCGGGAAATGCCTCGATACTCCGGCTCAGGTACGCAGACGATAGTCTCAAAGATCCATCATGACACGCCGCAATCCTCCACCAACAACGGAATGAATTTTGAGATGCTACTTGACATGTTGAGCGAACACACATCGCTATTCCTAGATGACTACGAGCACTACATGGACACCTGGGACGACTTTGTCCACGATCTTCGCCCTCCGACCAAGGCGACATACCCTCGTGAGAGCACCGATTCAATACGCTCCATGCACTCGAAATGGCAGAGAAGCGGTAAAGTTTTGCTTGAGAGAGTGACTTCACTGCTCTCTCAAGCTAGAGAAAAGCATAGGTTGGAGAAAAAAAGTGGTATCCTACCATTTGTCACTAAGCTTCGCCTCTGGCTGCTGCCTTTTCCCAGCTTTCCAGAAGAAGCGCGGGCCGACCAGGAATGCAAGGCCCTGGCTACGAATCTGGAAAAGTTGCTGGCTGACTTCCTCGCGGGCGAGAGCGATGTCCTCCAATGGCCTCGGATCGCCGAGGATGCATACACCGTCTCTGACCTGCTTAGTACGGACAAGGAACGTTTAAGCGTCGCAATATATATCGGGAATCTTGGAAATGGCGAAAATGGTTCAGCTGACCAAAGGTCCTTAGCCTTGGATATGGTTCGGGTGTTGCTGGCGATGAGACTTGTTGAAGACGCTGGGCGCGGTCTGAGAAATATTTCTAAGAGCTCATCATCAGGAGAGGCCGAGCATCTCGTTCGAAGACTTAGAAATACGTTCGAAAGCTGGCACACTCACGCCAATGAAAGCATCCGAGAAAAGGCGTCGGCTTGGAAAAAGCAACAAAAGGATCTTTGGAAGGCTGTTATGAGCGGTGAGATGGCGTAGGTATTCGATCGTCGGTATTTCAGTGAATCGCCATTACTACAACAGTACGAGCTCGCCGCTTCAGGCGCTTTGTTACCAGGTTTGTTAAAGACGCGGCTAGTTGACGAGAGAATGGACTCCTTCACGAGCTGGTCGACCTAGCCTTCTGGCCTGTCAAACAACGCAGCATAGAAATAAGAACGCTTCATCAGTACGACATCTGAACGAGCTGTTCAAGGTCTTTGTCACGATGAACCATGTACGGGTCGAGAGACGAATCCATTCATGACTAAAACTTAGACTCGGCGTCAGACTCGGCTCATATATATCTGTGCGCTGCACGTCAAGCGGAGCAGTGTTTTGGCATATTAGCAAGACCAAGAATAGGTAGCGCAATGATAAGTAGTCCATCAGGGTTAAGACCAATTTGATCCCTTTTCAGGTGTTTCTGTATTTCCGATAGTTTGATAAGCCCCCCTAGTCTGTTTTAAGATGAAGTTGTCGGATAGGGGCAAGCTTGGGCCAATTCTCCAGAAGCTTGGCTAGGCGCGGAAATGACGATGACCATCGCGTCGGACGCTAGAGTAGCTGGTAAGGAAAGGAGGGACTGATCTATGAGAAGAGCGTTGCCATTAATTTCATGAGCATGGTGAGGATGGAAGGCAGTGACGTAAGACGCATTTTGCTTCTTGCTCGTCGTCGGAGTTTCATGACCCTGCGAGACATGCTGCAAGATGCCGCCAGGCTTGGCTGCCAAGAAACTGCCTTGATAGAGCCTCATCACGATCGGCCTAGACTAGAACTTTAGCGAAAACCGTTACGGAGCCACCCGCCAAAAGTTTCGAAACAGAGGGAAAAAAGGAAAAAAGGTAGCAGAGCATCATCGCCTTGCCTCTTTCAGCCCTCTCTGCTCAGCACCCATGTGTGTGCCATGCTAGCAAAGGCGACATGCAGTCTAGTGGAGGCCAGGCCTTCGAATGCTGGTTATCAAGTGGCACGGCAGGGAAATCTAGTACTGGATCCAGCCGCCGGCAGAAGCCCGAGAAAAAGAAACAACCAAACTCATCAGAATTGGGCGTGGCTTTCGCCTTCGACGGCGGCTGTTCAAGAGCCTCTTTGTTAGACGCAAGACAGTTTCGATGAACTGCATATTTGTTGCAATTTGGCATGAGGAACCAAGGAGCCGACATGGAAGCTCGGCGCCCGACGCTGCCAGGGGTAGGTGTGCCTAAGCAGGTTTCGGTCGCCATGGGGTTAGGAGTGGCGCCAGCATCTCAAATCCGTCGCAGCAGTGTACACATCCGAGATTGGGGGCAGCAAGGATGCTTGAAGACGGCCGAATCAGCCGGTGCTCACATGCTTCCTATCAAGCTCCATTGATGCGGTATTAAAATCTATCCGGAACGGTTATCAAGATGAGCGGGTCCTTCCAATCAGGCTTCGAGCACGGGAAATGGGGATAGGCTTCCAGTGCGCGACGGGGGAAGCAGACGAATTGACGGGGCTAGAAGACGAACCATCTATCGCCGACGCGTATCAGACAGCGGGCCCCGTCCCGTCAGAACGCATGCGTAGCCAAGTGTCGACCAGCACGAAGCA
Organism: Bathelium albidoporum; assembly: GCA_021031095.1. Lineage (NCBI taxonomy): Eukaryota > Fungi > Ascomycota > Dothideomycetes > Trypetheliales > Trypetheliaceae > Bathelium > Bathelium albidoporum. Next base: position 65,905 of record JAGFVP010000160.1, read on the forward strand.
GAGTCTATGATGGTGGTGAGTGCAGGAGGGGTAGATGCGAGGGCGCCAGAACGGCGGAAGGAAAAAGGGCGGGGCGTTGGGCCAATGAGCACGCAGGCGTGGACGGGAGCAGGGCAAGGTGCTGCACGACCGCGCGGCGGCAAGCGTCGAGTGCGACGAGTGGCACTCGGCCAGACAGGGCTCGCTCCGGCCAGTGCGCCGCGCTAGGCCCCCAAGCAGACTGGCGCCTCTCCCGGCGCCAGGAGCTCGGACGCGCTCCACTGAATTCCACGCCTCCCTTTTTCTCCTCTCCCCCAGCCCTCGCCTTCTCTTTTCCTCAGCAACCGCCCGCATCGCAGGAAGCAAGCTCGCTCTTACTGCCTCCTGCCTCTGTGCCACTCGCAGCCACCGCGCCGTCTGAGTCCTGGGCCTGCTCTGCTTCTCTTGATCCTTCGCTTCTCCACGCTCGCTCCATCCAGTTGCTCTGTCACAGCAGACGACCACGTTTGCTCCGTATCCATCATCATCAACGCCATCCTGCGTGATCCCATCAGCAGTCTTACACTAATTCACGTAAGTCCTCCGTTCAGCCATCCGGAGCAGCAATTGCTGTGCGAGCCACGCTGTGCGTGTATGTGTGTGCTGGCCGCGTGGATACGACTGGTTTGTTTACCACCAGGGACTGACTGCGTGGCCGCAGATTCTCCTTCCTCCACGCACCATGTCGATAATCAGATACGCTCTTCCGGCCTTGGCCCTTGCCGGCTCTGCTATGGGTACGTGTGTTCATCGTGTCATTCACGTCATGAGCCATTGGACAATATCTCTTGCTCTGGAGTGCAATGGAGCGCAAGCTAACCATTGACCAGCACAAAATTGCGCTGCCCCTACAACCACCGTCCAAAATGCTGGAGATGCGTCAGCGCTCGGCGGATGTCCAACATATTCGGGCGATATTGTCATAGCAACCGGTACAACCGACAACCTCGATTTCGGCGATCTCGGCGAGGTCAAAGGCAGTTTCACTGCCAACAACGTCACCCAAATCACCCAGATCACCGCCGGCAGCCTAGAAGCCATCACAGACACTTTCTTACTGGAATCGTTGACCGTGCTGACTACCTTGAACTTCCCCAAGCTCAACTCGGTTGGTACTATGACCTGGCAAACGCTGCCCGCTCTGCAAGGCTTGAACTTTGGTACACCTGGTCTCGAGTTTGGTGGGGATGTGCAAATCTCGGACACTCAACTCTCCACCCTCAATGGCATCAACTTCATGAGTGTCAACACCCTCACGATCAGCGAGAACCGATACTTGAATGACATTGACCTTCAATTGCGCCACATCAACACCTCGCTCTTCTTAGCTGGCAACGGCCCGAGTCTGAATGTGTCCCTGCCCAACCTCGAAAACGCGTACAACTTGACCTTTATCAACGTTACCGGTCTTTCTTTCCCTGCCCTTCAGTCCACCAACGGTTCCATTGGCATCCAAGGCAGTTCCATGCAGACCCTTTCCGCCCCCAATGTCACTTATATCAATCAATCTCTCTCCTTCAGTGACAACGAGAAGCTGCAGAACGTCTCCATGCCCCAGCTGATCCAGATTGGCGGTGGCTTCACCCTTGCTCGCAACCCGGATTACCTTAATATGGACGGCTTCCCAGATCTCAAGACTGTCCGTGGTGCCGTTGACATCAACGGAAACTTCACCAAGTAAGTACAAGCTGCTTCTGCCCCCGTTTGGAAGCCATTGCTTACCATGTCTAGTGTAACGCTCCCTGCGCTCAGCGACGTCGAGGGTGCCTTCAACTTGCAATCCACTGCCGATATTACGTCTGACTGCAGTACCTTCCAATCCATCTCTGGCCCAAGTGCACCTATCAAGGGCAAATTCACCTGTGCCGGTAGCCAAACCCGCCCCGGCGGTGCTGGTACCTCTCCCAGCTCTGGCAGTTCGACTTCTGCTACTGCCGCAGCCAGCGCTTTGGACATCAGCTCGGGGGCTGTCTACGGCCTTGCTGGCGTGCTTGCGGCAATGATGGGTCTGTTTTGAGGGCTGTTGTAATACTGGCGTTTCTTGTTTCTTGATTCCCTCTCTTGAAATTGCATAGACCTAATCTGACATGATTTTGTCAAGCTATTGAGCGCTACCTTCCTTTAGACACTTGCATGGCACTGGTGTGTATGTACTTGCAATCATGCTTTTCGATGGAAGCTCCCAAAAGATACCGAGTCTCTCTCGAGCTCAACACTAATATCTGGCACGTGGTGGAGGACTGCAATGAAGGGGAATGGTTTGGGGGGAGAGAGGGG
>JAGFVP010000161.1:0-68118 GCA_021031095.1 Bathelium albidoporum
CCAACGCCGTCGCCGCGCCCCGCCGCTCGTCCCGCCGCCCGCCATCCCTCAACCCCATCGCTCGCCTCGAGTTCGTGAAGACCGAGGGCGTGCAGTCGCCCAGCGTGTACGAGGGCTTCCCCTCACCCGTGCGGACCGTGTTCGCGCGGGACGAGAGCCTCGACCGGCTGGAGGGCGCGGGGCCGGCGGGGAGCGAGGCGCGGCAGCGCGCGATGATCGGGTGGTGGGACGCGTGGGCGGAGTGGAAGGAGCGGGAGGCGCAGTGGGCGTGCTGGGGCGGGTGGCGCAGATAACGGCGGAGTGGCGAGCGAAGCTAGGTGGAGAGGAGTAGGGGGTTGGGAGACGGGGGTGCCTGGTGTGTGGATTGGGGAAGAGAGAGGGTGGGATTTGGGTTTAGTGGAGGGGAATTTTCGAAGAGTTTTCTCATTTGTAGATTTGAATTCTGATACCCATTATGATTAGTTTTTTATAGCAAGAAGGCCCTCATGGCTCCATGGCTTATCTTTAAAGAAGTATTTTTTTCCGAGGTGTATTTATCTTTCTTACTATAGCTTTCTTAGTGGCTAAGTGTGCCTTACATTGTGCTCCTTGAGTAAGTTCTCGAGCTTCTTCCGCTGAGGTTCAGGTATGCTATCACTATCAGGCTCTCTCGTCTTCTGTAGCAAAGTTGACAGCAGCACAAGTCCATTCTCTCGATCCTTGTTCATACGGTCGTGTAGTTCACGCTTCCCATTTATAATCTCGTTCTCGGTCGTTCCGATTTGCTCTCGAAGCAACTCAAAGAGATCGTCCTCTTCGAGGACCTTAACTACGACTTTTGCACCTTCATGGCTTTGTGCTATCAGAGCAAGAGTGAACCAGCCTTCAGATCGCAATAGTTCATTCTGGTCTTGTCGTATCATAGCCTCTACCGGAGAAAGGAGATTGGCGCGAGAAAGGATATTCCGACGTAGATTATCGACTTCGTGTTGCGAAACCCTAGCGGTTGATAAAGTCCGAAAGAGGGCAGCGACCGTCCGGGCAACTTCGGCTTTGGTGGCAAAGTCATCACTACGAGACGAAACTTGCAAAAGGGCATCCAAATAAGATGAAGTCTCTGAGTCAGCTTGGATGGCGGGGTTAGGGTTCAATGCAAAACGCTGGACGTTGACAACTGAGCCATTGACTAGCTGACGCGTGATACATGCCCCAAAGTAGGGTAATTCATGAACCACGCTTATCTGCAACAGGCGCAAGATAGCTTCGAATGCTCCAGCTTTGGCAATGACTTCTTTATTGTTCTGTGGCACTGCAAGATTCCTGAGACATCCACCAGCGGCGTGGAGTAGGCGAGGGTCAGTTGCTGTACATAGGCGTTGAATCATGAACTTGTGGAGCTGATGCTCATGGACGAGACGTTCGCAGGTAGTGTCCTCTTCAGCAAGATTACCAAAGAATAAAGTTGCGCAGATAAAGCACGCCTGTGGTATTTGGTCTTCATCACTTAGCCAATCACGGACAATTTTCAAAGATTCTGGATCCCGCTGAAGCAGATATGGGAGGCTAGTGCTAATCGCCATCTCACAGAGAATCGTCAGCAATTCGTTACTTGATGCCTCGAGTAGGGACTTGTGCTCAGCATCGCTTGTATCTGATTGCAGACTTTCCGCTCGTTTAGAAACATCTTTGAAGATGCGAAGCACAAGATGCAAAGAGCTTGTATCCGTGACCTCTCTGCAGATGCCGGCATTGCGGAGTATTGTAAGGTACGAGCTCTGGAGCGGAAGATAGTCTTCCATATCTTCGATTTGCTCCTGCGAGTCGGCGGTATACTTTACGAGAGCAATTGCATCATCCAAGAAATCTTGATTTTCTGACACAAGCCCATCAATGTCTAAGGCCTGTAGGATTGTATCCAGATTGTGACAGGTGTTGTTGTATGCGCCGTCCGTTGGATCTATCGCCCCACTACTCAAGGCGAATAGGCACTGATTGAACATGGCTGAGCTGCAAGCTTTCTGAGCAGGCTCTACTGGGGATCAGCAAACTGGGAATAGGACAAGATGTTGAGACTCTACCATAGTCATTCAAGATATTGAATAGTACTGTCGAAGCCACTGTTGTGAGCTCAGGATTCATCATCAATGTTCCAACTTTCTCCAGAGCGCCAGTCTCTATGGTTATTTGCCGATTGTCATCTACCATCCAGTAAATACGTATTCGATCGCTGCGCTGTTTGCGTAACGTTGGTCAAAGCGTACCTACCACAATCTGCACAGCAATTTCCGATGAAGCGAAGGAGGTGCAGATGCTCCTCTAGAGATACAGAGCTACCAGACTGAACGGAAGCGCAATGAGCTACCAATCCGCCTTGACCAAATGGTCTCCGCCATTGCTCTGCTGGCATTAGCGCTTGTCAACCAATAAGAGGATCGCATAGCTTTTTTTTGCGAATGTGATTTCGGGTTACGGTCGACAGGAAATTTGGATATGCAGCCAGAGTCTTAACCTTACCATCTCGGCTAGCATCAGCTAAAGCTTTCCAAGCCGCGGCGTGATGCGACGGCGATTTTTCCAGCCTTTGAAGAAGGCTCAATATAGACGCCACATTCGGCGAGCTCTTTTTGCTGCTCAAGACAAGTGATGAGATGGTGTGTAAATCTTGCTCCAGAGACTGGGAGGACATGAGGAAAGCTTTATTCAACGATTCGCAGCCCGAGCGTTAGTTCTACAACCCAGACGCGTGGTTGAAAGTGAAGATATAATGGCGGAGTAGTTTGCTACATCGTAACGAGACTATATGCTCGCATGAGTCAAGAGTCGAGATTGAAATCAAGTCTGGTGAGTACTTCGTTTGGTTCGCGACAAAAACACTCTTGGCGCTAATCGAGCAGTATAGAATATACCGCAGGGATTCACCCGGAGTTCTTCCGAGCGCATCCTCACTCTTGGCTGGGCATCGCAAACACACTTGCCGGATCGGATCGACCTTGAGACAGAATCATGACAAAGGCCCAGCAAAACCTGAGTTTAGGACTCGCTGTTGCTTCGGTTTGCTTGCCCCTACATGTTCTCAATCTTGAGCTAACATATCCACCAGCTGTACTTTGTCTGCTACCTGGGCCTCGTGCCCTTTCCACATCAAATCCAAGATGAAATAATTCCCGTGGTTAGTTCCAAAAGTGTTTACCTTTGCATCGATGTTCAACAAGCTTCGTCCTCTTATTTCGGCAATCACTGATCCGCTTCATTTGGATAGCTACCTTTTTGGGCTGTTGTTTCGTTCGGATCCTACCTCCTCTTCAAACTTGGCTGGGGCGTTCTATTTTTCAATGATGTTCCGGAGGCACACAAGGAGTTATTGATACAAATCGATCAGGCACGAAAAGAGCTTAGCGCAAAAGGTGTTGAGGTTGATTAGGTGCATACCATGGCAATTCATTCAATGGTTTCAATCGGTGAAAAGAAGAAAAAGTCGCTGTGGTATCCTGCAGGGTCTGTATTTGCGGTTTATAATTAGTTCAAGTGCTCTTGTTGCCAAAATGTGATCTAAACACTGCTGGTATTCTCTTGACGTTGTCGCTGTTTCAACATTTTCTCGGTTCTCATAAATTCTCGAATCCCAACAGGTATATCTCCGAAAAGATCCCCTTCTTTGCCGCTCATAGCCAGCCCGGACTGCCAGTTCGTTTCGCTTCCGCCTCCATCGTCATCCATGCTCGTGGCCACATGCGTTGGCATTCCAGGCTGCTCCAGCATCAACCCCGTCCCTCTCGCCTTGGCCCTCTGTGCATGCAGCCGCTCACGCGCAAGCGCGCTCGCGCTGGCCCATTCCTCAAGCTCGTCACGATATTGGTCCCAGACACAATTGACACAGCCTGACATGCAGCAATTGTCCGGCTCTGACGGGCGCGGCCGGATTTTGACTCCGGCTACCTCTGTGGATGCTCGATTGAGCTCTTCACGCCGCTCCGCCGGACCTGCTAAGCGCGAGCCGAACACGACCCGAGCTTTCGACAGGGTTTCCTCCTTGTCGGTCTTGGGAAGCTCGTCTGGTGGTGGTGGGGTAGGTGTTGTTTTCGTGGCTGGTTGCACTTTCTCCGGTGGCTGATCAAGTAATTCTAAAATCATGAGCTCTGAATAGGAAGAACGCCGTCATTACATACCAGCATAGAAGCCCTTGAGCGGAGTAGCTTGTGCCCCGGGAGCAGCAATGTTTGAGTGCCACCGGAGATGCAAAGTATTACCGATTCGTATACATTTCGGTTGCCGCAACAATGTACGCACAGGCGTATTCACATTCAGCCGCGCCGAATGCGTAGCTAGAAAATGCCGGCTCATGGGACAGTGCAGCTGTCTGAGGCCATCCAGCAAAAGTCGGAGCCATGAACGGACGTGAACGGATACGCGAACGGCCTGACGGTTAGAGAACCATGCTGTCATGGGTCCGTGCACGACCTAGCCTTTGCAACAACCACTGAAATTTGGCCGCAGCGATGGTGTATCATAGGTCAATTCAGCAATTGGGTTAAAAGGTGTGCAGTTTAGATACGTGACTCGAACATACGCCGACCTACTCAGACGATCACGACGCGCACTTCCGAATCCAACTCGATGAAGGACTAAGCTCCTGCTAGAAGAACAGCCCAACCCTAGATATCCAGCGTGCTCAGCCATTCGATCTCCGATGGATGGGTCTTGTTGCCTCAAACAGAAGTATAGAGCCAACAATCCATGTCTTCACGTCCAAAAAATTAGCTTCAAGTCCTTCCTGAACCGTGCCTTTCGTATCATCCAGATTATCAAATTGCCTTACCCAATTCAATCCTCTTAGCAGATAGCTGGCCGGCCCGCTGTGCCAGGGACCTCGACCAAGTATTGTGGCCCCGAACACCACACCATCCGGGGAAATGGCATCCCTGAGCTTGGAAAAGATCTCAACTTTGCGATTTCCAGGACCAGGAAGGCAGTGAAACAAATACGTTAGACCTATAGAGTCATAGCTGGTATCTCCAGAGAGCCGCTCCTCTGACAGTACGTCCTGTACATGAGTACGTACGGTGAGTTCTGGGTGTTGACGGCGCAAAACGTCTTTTGCGAAAATTAGAGGCGCTGTTTCGACATCGAAGAGATCAACAGACGCATTATCGGAATAGTCGATGCGACGTAGGTAATATCCAGTCCCTGAATTCGGTTAGATCAGCTTTTTAAGACATATCACAAGAGCTCATACCAACGCCGATGTCACAGTGCCTACGCCCAACGTGTTCCTTATAAAGAGCAAGTATGTTCTTTTCTGTTGGGCATCGCCAGACATATGTGCTCACGAATGAGAGTACCAATGCATCATAAATGTACAGAAAGCCGGAATTGTATCTTTCTAAGTTGAACGGCCACATAGCTTTTATTAGATGAGCCGTGTTCTTTTCTTCCCTTGACTGTCGAGGTACTGGAAGTGAAATCGAGGGCCAGATGGTAGGTAACAACTCGAGATTGATTGTGCCTTGAAGCCTTGCTATATCTGGATAGGTAGGTCCGTGGCAGTAGCTTTCAGCACACTGGCTGCATACATGGCGCGCAGGATCACCAGCTCTCCCCTCAGTTCCAGACGGCCTAGTGTGTTATGTAGGTAAGACTAACATCAGGTTCTGTGTTTCATCAAGAGCCATTTCAGAACCCATCTTGGCAAGGAAAGGAAGTTTTTGTCACGGGTTACTTGGTTGACCTTATGTATCAGTCGTGCACTCTACGGAAAGTAGAAAACTGTTATGGCATATAATTATGACTGCGGATATTTCGATACAGACCACACAATGGATCTGGACGGTGTTGCTCGAAGGCGCGGGGATCGGCAGTGGCCTCAGAGCTGCGCTGCACGATCTTGCTTGGCCCAACAATTTGGCACTCTATTCCACCAGTATTACAACACAATAGTTTGAAGGTTCCCCTGAAGATCTTAGGTAAGTGAAGGGGACTAAACTAGATCAAACGCGAACTGATGTGTTACCCCGCGTCATCTTGAGCAAGACTCCAACGCGTCTTCACGTGTCGGTCTGCAGTCGTCAACAGTCCCAATTTAATAGCCAAACTTACATATCTCGCGACCTTGAGGAAGATGAGCGGACGCACTACGAAACGGCAAAAACTCTCTCCGGTCCGATCGGCTTCTCGAGATGGCCTCCGGAGCACGCCGCGTCGTGCTTCATTCATGTCCCCTACTAAAGCAAGCCTCGCGCGTTTTAATCCCGATTTGCTCAATCGAACGACAAACGCAATATCTTCACGCTCCAGGTCGCTGAGTAGGAATGAATCAGTCACCAAGAGTCAGAATTTACGTGACTACGTGTTAGGGGCAAGACCTGATACAGACGACAAATCTCCTACTGCGAATGCCAATGAGAGGGAAGAGGTGACACAAATTACGGGGCCAACAGATTTGGCAGAGTCAATCTTCAACTATGAATCGTACTCAGGGTTGCAAGAGACTACGTCGAGCCCGTCGCGACCGCAACCTCTTGCACCGTCGAATCGCACCAACGCCATGCCCATTACGGAGGCGGTCGAAGAGGAAGCTGATCTCCCAGCCACTCCACAAGGCCTTGAAAACCTAGAGTATGATCCTCCGCCTAGGGGTATCTTATTCTCGTCTCCGAGTAAACGACCTCGACGTAGCAAGTCTCTTGCACAAAAGTTGAAATCCTCACCGTTGAAGCCTATCGACCGACCCTCACCTGCTCCTCAGGATGATGACCTACATGGTTCTCCGACGAGAAAATCACCACAAGATTCGCAAAATGTGGATGTAGTACGGCTTGCTGAGTCTGTTGTTCCGAATGCTGAATTTACACGGACCGTTATGATGACCGATGAGTTCCGTCACAAAAATCGAAGACGTGATGAACTGAAGAACGAGTTGAAATTTTTGACCGAAGATGCCGAGTCCCTCGAGGCTGCAATCGCTGCGTTAGATAACAAAGATTCTGGAAATGCAGACCAAGAACTGGATATTGAACACTTAATGTAATAAGCTTTTCGAAATCCCCCGTGAAACACTCAGCTAACTCTGCTTCCTAGGAGACTTGTCAACCCAGACGGGAGCCCAAACAGCAGTAGTTCCGACAAGCCTCTCCCCATTTCTCAAGCGCTTCTGTCATTTGGTCCGTTTTCCAATATCGTAAAGGCTCTCCCAGTTACTTCCATCAACACAGAGGAAGATATTCCTTCGCATGCGCCCATCGAACTAGATGATCCTCTTCCGCATTTACGTGTCTTCACCCCGTTCACATTCTCTTCACAGATTTCGGCGCCACTCCAGGACTCTACAAACATGCTGCAAACCCATATGGTTCAAGTACACGGTCCTCAGAAGTTGTTCCAGGCCAGTGTCCAAATGACTATCAACATCCAACACGAGTGCATTTCCGACCTTTCCGTCAATTCGCTGCCCGCGTGGGCGGAAACGGAACTCGGAGCTTGGATTCGCTCTTCCGGCACGAGCGGCGGCCCTACCGAAAACGATATAAGCAGCATTTGCTGGGCTATGGGCTCATATTGGGAAATGGCCGTCAAACGAGCAAAGTGCTGGGCGCGATGTCAGGACGTGTTCCCGCACCTCCTTCGCCATTTACCCGTCATCACGAAATCTCAAGCCAATGGAACTACAGCTGTTGATGGTGGCAGGAGGGATGAGACTGAAGTTGCAGAATATTCGGAAATCCAGCTCCCGCCAAGTCGGGTACGGCAGCATCTTGGTCGCCGTGGCTTGACGCTGCGAAGGGACGGTGTGCTACTGGAAGTCAGATGGGTCATTGGCTTCGATTGGACTGGTGAAGCGGAATCTGAGGTATCCGTTGACTACGCATGTCCGCAATCCTGTAAGGAATGGCAATGCCCCGGATACAAAGATGATACTAACGTACCTGAACCAGGGCACAAAATGGACGACAGAAAATCCCTCAAGAAAATTCCCGAGACTTTCCAGAGTTTAATGCAGAGCAAAGGAGTATTTGAAGCAGTCAGAGTCATGGCTGGCTTACTCTTCTCAGAGGATTGAGTGTTATGCAGGTGATCTATTGAGCAATACACTGCTCTGGTATTGTCTGCAGTCATACTCGCTGCGCCTCTTTTCGACTCCATCCGAGATACACGTACAAGAAATTATTCAGCTTGGGTCTGATGGAACCGAGCACCTGAGTTTCTGTGGATATACTTGAAATTAGTTGGTTCTGATTGTTCTGATACCCATGCTGCATTATTCAAAGATTGGACCGACCGCTTTGCTTACAGAACGAATATCCAAGTAGCCATAGGTAGTTGGCCAGAAAGTTTATCAAACATTCTGTTTGCATTCTCTGCTTTTCACAAGCCACTTGTGAAACAGTAAAGCTATCTCTCGAAGTATGATACAAGAAAGGTATTGGATAGAGTTGCACACGAAGCTAATCAGAGCTTCTGTGTCTAGCAGAAGTGAACAAGCATGCCTATCCAGACGAAGAACATCCTAAGCCAACAGCCATCCAAGCACCGCCGCCAAGGGAACGAACACCGCCAACCCAGCCCTCACACCCGTTGCGCCATTGCCACTGTGTGCCGCCCCCGTCGCAGCACCACTCTTCGACGCCGTCGCCGTCACCGTCCCATTCGATCCACCGCTCGCTTGGCCCGTCGCACTCGCCGTCGCCCCACTTGATCCGCTCGCCCCCGTCGTCGCTGCCGACGCACTGCTCAGCTTCTCCAAACCCGCCGTGATGGTGATCGGGGTGAAGGAGATGTCCTCGGCCAACAGCGGCTGCACCACGGGCGCCGTCATGACGTTCGCGGAGTCGACGCCCATGACGGTCGCGTTCGCACCGCCCTCGAAGAAGGTGCACTGGCCGGCAGAGGTGCCGGTCAGCTCGCAGCGCGAGGACATGGTCAGTGTTCCCGGCGCGGCGGTGGTTTCGGCGGCGGTGATGCCGGGCGCGGTGATGGTGGATTGCAGGACGAAGAGGGAGGGGTTGGCCGTGATGGTGACGGGGGGGCCGGCGCATGGGTCATCGTTGCCATCGTCGTCGCTGTCGATGTCGTTGTTTCCGTCGTCTCCATCTTCTCCGTCTTCTCCGTCGTCGTCTTCGTTGTTATTATCATCGTTGGCGTTGCCGTAGTAGCTGTCGCCCTCGTCATCGCTGCCTTCGTCATTCTCGCCTTCTCCGTCGTCGTAGTTGTTGCTGCTGCGGCCGCTGATGTTGCTGTTGGGAGTATTGCTGGATCTGCAGTTCACGGCGAAGACAGTGGCAGTGGGTTGAACGGCGACGACAGAGGCAACGACAGTGGCGAAGAAGTTGTTTGGGTCGCCCTCGTCTTGGCCTGCGAGACCACCAAAGAAGATAGAGGTAACGCTTGAAGTCTGCGCCGTGGCGTAGCTGGCGAGAGAGAGCGCGATAAAAGGAACGCGAGTAAGCATTTTGATCCAGGGACCGAAGATTGATTGAGTATGTTAGGAAGCACGCGTTTGGCGAATTTCAAAGGAAAGCTCAAAAGCAAATGAAGGAAAGACTTGAAGGTAGAGTTGCGTGACAGGTGATGAAGGAGAGCGCAGAAGCCGAGCGAAGTTTCTTCTCCATCGCAGGCAGAACCTCACCTTTTAACAGCAATCTCGCCAGCTTCGGTGGCGTGCCCTACCAGTGTTTGCTATTACATTCAGGGCGGAGTCCAGGACAAGGCGCCTTGTAAGCGGGAAAAACGGAGCTCGTAATGGTCTTGGCTCCCTAAAATAGGCGCGGCCACGTCCAGACGAGGCTGGCGCCAGGAACGCATTTGGGTTGTGCCAAAGCACGCGACCAATCACAACGGTCTCGCGACACAAAATCGCGCCAAATAAGTTGCCAAAGGATTTCCCCCTTTTACATGGCCATGGCCCAGCAGTTCACATGGGACTGTGACATGCTCGGATTTCGTCGGAGCAAAGCGTTGAAAAGGGAGCTGAGGATTCTGCTTTGCTCGCCAGTTGCTCCCCGCTGCTGAGCCATCCCCAGGTTTGCGCGGATGCTTCGCGCTCCATGTTCGATAGGATAAAGCCGTTTGGAGCTGATGTACCCGTTGTCGCTAGGTCCGAAAATAGGTGTGCTGGCTGATAGACGAGACGAGAGGCAAACCAAGCTAAGCCCGTTATGGAAGACCTGGCCGGGCAAAGAAACGTCCAGCATGCAGAATAGAATCATCTCATCTTGTCTTCTTCTCTCTCACTGGTGAGTCACAGGCTTACAGAGCGCGAGGAACAGATAGATTCACTACGCCTCTAGCATTGTCTATGAGATCTGCAATTGAATGGGACTAAAAGGTAAATCCCGAAAACTGGGGGACGAGATGATGTCAAGAACGATGGCTCATCAACGCCCAAAAAAAATGACGAATTCCTTTCCATTAAGTCATCCTGGAAGCACAAAAGAGTACAGGGACAAGATAGCCGTTGACGACCAGCACACAGTGATTTCTTGCAATAGTCAACTTGTCTATTCTCGTACGCAAACATGACGACTGTACCCAAATTCGAAGAGACAGTTACCTACCCCTGGTCCGCCAAAAACGGCACCAAATTCCCCATTCACAACCCAGCTACGGGCAAGGTCCTCACCAGCGTCGTTGCTGCTACGCCTACAGAGCTCGACCTCGCCGTCCAAGCTGCGCACAAAGCCTACTCCACCGACTGGCGTTGGCGATCGCCCGCTGAGCGCTCGCGCCTGCTCTTCGCCTGCGCCACCGCGCTCGACGCGCACCTGGACGAGCTCGCAGTGCTGCTCTGCCTGGAGAATGGCAAGCCCGTGAGCGCGGGGCGGGCGTACGATCTCAATTTCCTCGTGGGCGCGTTCCGCTACTACGCGGGGCTCGTCGACAAGCTGCCGAGCCAGCTGTACGACGGCGGCAGCGTGTACACGAACGTCTTCCACGAGCCGTACGGCGTGGTCGGCGCGATTTTGCCCTTCAACTGGCCGCCGATCCACACGGGCGGCAAGCTGGCGCCGGCGTTGGCCATGGGCAATGCCGTCGTGCTGAAGCCGCCCGAGCAGGCGCCCCTGACTATCATGCGCATCATTGAGATCTTGCAGGGCGTCTTGCCCAAGGATGTCGTGCATGGCGTACCGGGGCTGGGGCCGGACGTCCCGACTGCGCTGGTGTCGCATCCGCTCGTGCACAAGGTTTCCTTTACGGGCTCGACAGCGGCAGGCGCAGCGGTGGCGAAGACGGCCGCGGCCGACATCACGCCCTGCACGCTCGAGCTGGGTGGCAAGAACGCCTTTGTTGTGTTCGAAGACGCCGACCTGGACCAGGCAGTGCGGGATGCGCTGGAAGGCGGGTTCTTCAACAAGGGCGAGGCCTGCACAGCGGCATCACGGATTCTCGTGCATCGCGATATCCACGATGTGTTCGTACAGCGGCTGGGTGCTGCGATCGAAAAGCTGCTTGTGGGCGACGGGCTCAAGAAGGAAACGCACGTGGGGCCGCAGGTGACCGAGGCGCAGCAGACGCGTGTACTGAATTATATTCGCATCGGGGAAGAGGAAGGGGCGACAATTTCTGTCCAAGGCAGTTTGCCATCAGATCCAGCGCTCAAGGATGGATACTTTGTAAAGCCGACATTGTTCACAAATGTCAAGCCGAGCATGCGCATTGCCAAAGAGGAAATGTTCGGGCCAATACAAACTGTGACATCATTTTCTTCCTACGACGAAGCAATCAGGATAGTGAACGATTCTGATTACGGGCTCACAGCCGCAGTCTACACCAAAGACTCTGAAAAGGGCTGGAAGGCAAGCAGGGAGATTGATGTTGGAATGGTCTTTCTGAACAATTATTGGAGAGCCGTACTTGGCAAACCCTTTGGCGGCGCAAAACAGAGCGGATATGGTAGGGAACACACTCTTGAGACGCTGTTGGATTTCAGTAGGTCCAAATTTGTGCAGTTTCCGAGCGGCTTGGGGAAGATACCAGCATGGGAGGGTGTGACAGCTATCTTCGGGACGCAGGGAAGCCAAGTGAATGGCACACAGAACGGAGCTTGAAACGATTTGCAGGGACCCAATCGAAACATCTTCGTTGTTCCTAAGAGTATTGACGTGATGGTAATATGATAATCTGGTTTTACTCCGTACTGCGCCGTCTGCAACGCCGGTGCTATTTGCAAAAGCGATGCATCAATGAGATGGATCTTCCATTCCTATATCGCCAGACTGTACTTTGTTGAGGTTCTTGAGCACAAAGCTCCTCTTAAAGTACGTGTTAGGGTGTAGTATGGTATCCAGATCTGCTGCGCTCATGATGCCTTCATCTTTGACCTGCGAACCCACATCATCAGTGGCTTGATCGGAGAAAGAGAAGGGAGATAAATGTGCTAACCTTTTTGAGCTCGTTCTTATGAGCTGATTCAAACACCCGGTTGCAAGCGATGTGATACCTTTGCCTCCCCACGTCCTCTCGCACTGTCTTTAGTAATTCCCGGTCATTCACCCCCATTTTTTGCAATAAACCGACGAGATTATCCGGGCTGAACGTCCGATACGGACAGCCGTGTGCTTGACCTGGTCCAGGTACGCCTTCTGTTAATAGCTTCTGACAGCTGTATGGAGTGTACCCTCGCCCCCTCCTGTTCGCATCGCCCCCTACGTCTCCGTAGGCGTGTCGAATATTGTACAGGTATTCCTTCGTAAATTTTTCATCGGTGATGAGTCGAAAGCTCTTTCGCCAGAAAGCAATGCATTCGGGGAGGCTTAGTCCGATGCCTTTCAGGAACAAAGTGTATTGGAGACGGCCAAAGTGCTTGAGATGGGAATTTGCGCGAAGCGTTGAGTGGAGATGAGACATGCATGCAGGAAAATGAGCAGACAGGGCATCGACATTGGCGGCGGTAATTTCGTTGCCAGAAAGAGAAGAGTCTTGCGAATACGCGGCGTCTGGAGCGGTGAATGACTTGCTGAGATGAGTGAGGATAGGAGAGAGGCGGTCGTCTTCATCGAGACGAGGAAGGGCGCGTGAGGTTAGCTATTGTAAAATACACATTAGCGTACGTCGTTTAAATGATCGAACTCTGGAAAGACAGACCTCGAGACCTTGGTCAAGCCGCCTTTGGAAATCGTTCACAACCAGGGCAGTCTGTTCTCGCACCGGCACGTATGCCTTTCCTCTCTTCAGGAAAACTTTGCGACTCTCTACCAACTCTGGCACCTGCTCCCAGTCTACCTTGAACCAGCCCTCTTCTTCACTATTCCCATTTTTGGGTTTGTACGGCGCAGCCGCCACGAGCTCTTCAGCGAGAGCTCTTCTCTCTTCTTCCCCGACCTTCTCCCAGTCAAAGTTCAGACTGTCTACGAAAGCCCGACGTTCTCGGGTGTTGTCATCCTCGAATCGTAATTTGAAGAGCTGAGTTTCCAATCGTGAGAATCTCCGGCGTAGGTCTTCTGTGGCGGCGAATGCCAAGCGCAGGATAAAATGAGAATAGTGATCTCGTTTCCGTTCATCCTGCAGCGTGGATGATTTTGAAGAATTTTGGGCTAGAGGTAGATGCTTGGCCAGGATCGGCTGCATGTAGTTCTTCGTCTCCTCTGGAGTCCGGTTGCGAAATGCGCATGCTTCAAGTTCGGCCAAAACTAAAGTTCGAATATATCCAGTCAGCCATGAATTCATGAGGCTTCATGTCGCGAGATGCATCACCTTTCAATCGGCTGATGGCCCATTCTTCGAATTCTTCAAGGGTTATATCAAGTGTTGGTGGGAGGATATAAAAGTTGAGGCGATGGGTGTATTCTTGCTGCTTGAACTGGGGTTGCGCAAATTGTTTCTTCTTGTGATTCAAATCCCAGCGTCTTTTGGGATCGCTTCTTAGAGCTTCCTGTCTGATCATTGTCGTTGTGTGTTGTCACAGGTGGTGGGGTGTCCAGCTCGCGATTTGAAGAGCGACGCGGGAGACGCGTCGAGTCGCGTGCGCGTAAATCGTCAACGCGTTACGCACGCCTCCCGCCACAGGCAGATCAGCGTCCACTTACTCTTTTATGCCAACGTCCCTGCCTCGAGCACAGCAAGGAGTGATTTCAAAGTACATTGTCTATATCGCATTCAACCTAACATCAGGCGAAAGATTTCACTTCGAAACCAGATCGCCCAATTTATCGACGTACGCCGTAGGCACGATATCCTTGCCTTCTCCGACGAAATCCTCCTTCGAGCTTACGCCCGTCAAGACCGCAAGCGTTCCTCCCAAGCCGCCGTCAATACCAAACTTGATGTCTGTGTTCAGGCGATCGCCAATCATGCAAGTTCTCTTGCGATCCAGTTGAAATTTACCCTCGATTGCATCCATCATTGCCTGGCTTGGCTTTCCCAAGGCCAACGGCTCCTTTCCGGCTGCTGCCACTAATGGCGCGCTTGTAGCTCCAGCTCCTGGGAACAGAGTCTTGTTGCTTGGTAGAGTCGTATCAGTATTAGTCGCCAGAAAGATAGCACCGCGTCGCAGATAGGCCAACCCCAGGGAGGTCTTCAAGTAGTTGATGTGAAAGTCAAGTCCTGTGAGGACGACACCGACATCTGGGTCTAGCATTTCGCCCGATGCAATCTTGTCGTAGTCTTCGGGCGTTATGTCGCGGCGTAGAGATGCATCAGTACCGCCAATATGAGGTACTGATTCTGAATCCAGCTCAGCCTCCACACCTGCTTCTCCCAAGACGTAGACTTTGTTCTTCGGCGGTTGAAGGCGCAGAATACGAGAAATGTAGATAGCCGCACTGTACGAAGATCCAAAGACCTCTTCCTACCAAGAAACTAAGAATCTTGATTCCATGGACTAACTATTTTGCAGTGGCATAGGAGCACCTACGACATTGCATGGGACGTTCACAGTCTCGAATTTCTTCTTGTAGTCCTGGCGTGACTTTGTGCTGTTGTTTGTCACAAACACAAGCCGCTTGCCTAGCCAAATGAGTCTCTTCGTATAAATCCACAAAGAAAACACGACTATCTTTACCTTTGCTACGGAGCATCTCTATCGTTTCTGCCGTGCCCTCGAATACATGGGATCCGGACCAAAGAACGCCTGTCCTTCTTCCATCATCAGCTATACATTGATGTTGATGGTGTGCCCGCAATCGCTTGTGACAAACGAATCAAGATAACTCATGTTTGTTCGCGTTCACTCATTCCATGGCTGGCCAAGGAAGCAATACTTTGATGTCGGGACTACATACCATCGCAATCGAACAGGAACGTCTGTTCAAATTAGCTCGGATCAACGATGATAACCAAAGACATTTTGTCGTTTGGACTGACATCGAATCTATCAATAAAACTCGCTATTGCCGGACCATCGCCGGTTAGATATTGTGCGCTCGGGGACATATCTCAAAATACAACCGGGACAAATGCGCACACAGACTTTGTATGTAAAAGGGCTCTCTACATCAGACGATCGTAAAGAGCAGAATTGTGATGAAGAGTGGTCTATCATCTACAAAATTAAGGGACGAGAGGTTTTGAAGTTCCGCACAATCCCGGTGCTACACACTGGTATTCTCGGAACCCGGCGACGGCATAAGGTAGGCATGTAATTACTCTCAGAACTTAAATTGATGCTTTCAACAGTAGATGTTTGAATAGCTAGATTCTGCGAACAGCTCTACGGAATGAGATAACTTCGACTACTGAATGCTACTTCCTGCTGTTGGATGCTAAGACCAATACTAATATTTGTGTGGGCAACTGGTATATTGTCTGGTATTTCATGAACATTTCCTACTCAATCCACCTGGATGCTCTGTCCAACTTCACCAAAGTGTGCAAAAAAGCTTTCAAAAAGTTTAATGGCATGCTCAACGTCATGCGATCCACAAGTTTCTCTAATACTGTGCATGCTAAGCTGGGAATTGCCCAGGTCGAGAGTGCGAGCGCCAAGCGCGGCCGAGAGCATTGGCTATCAAGATGTTAGCAGAGGCCTCTTAAGTAAGCAATCGGTTCTTATCATGAGCAATAAGAGTAGTGATGGTGAGTAAACCCAGATCGCACACTGGACTTACTCCAATAGTACTGCCGCATGACGTGTCGTTACGGGCTACAAATAGCTGCAAAGGAACACCATTCGCTGACGTAGAGGTGCTACTTGACGACTTCTTGGCTCGCCTCGCTACCTCTTGCAGCAGGACGATGCCCGGCGAATTTGTCGCATAGCGCACGTTGGCGTTGATCTTGATAGTGGTGCCCTTGTTCATTTCAGGCCGGTGATCCGTTTCGTACTTGGCCGGATAGTTCGGGTTGACGGAGTGAGCCATGTCGGCGGAGATGAGGAAAGATTTGGAAAGCGTCTCTTCATAGGCCGAAATGCCTGGCTCGCCTGAGAGCTGTAAGCTGCTCAGGCGGTTGATTACGGCAGGGAGGAAGGTCGAATCCGCTCCCTGAGCGCTAGTACTGCCGATTTCCTCGTGATCGAATAGAGAGATGAGACGAATAGTGGGGTCATCGTCGAGAGGGGTGCTCAACGATTCGATTAAGCCCTGAACGCTGCAGAACGACATCATGAGGTTGTCGAGTCGAGCAGAGAAGATGAGCTCGTCGTTGAGGCCGCCAATGCATGCCTGCTGCGTGTCGTAGAGGACCATCTCGAAATCCACGACATCCGACGCGGCTACTCCGGCTTCCTTGGCAATCAATTCAACGAGGTAGGGGTGATGGCGCTCCGTCGGGGCCTTTAGAGGTTCAAAGACCTGGCTCGAGTCAGAGTCCCCCTTTTCGAGTTTTTCGTAATCCTTATCCTCACCTCGCCGGTTTAGTTCTGCAGCGGCGAGGCCTGCGATGGGGAAGAGCTGGGATTCTTTGTTGAACGAGAAGTTCTCTTGACGATCAAGATGCACGGCCAGCGTAGGAATCCTCAAGATGGCTTTCGAAATCTTGACTAGTTTCTGTTGGAACCCGCCATTTTGACTCTTGACCATGGCTCGCCCAGCAATGCTGAGATCACGGTCGAACCATGTGTGCCAAAGTCCGCCCCCATAGGTTTCCACTCCAACTTGAAGGAAACCATCACTCTGTTTCTTAGAGGTCGGCTTGACACGAAGGCATGGTGAATCCGTGTGCGCTCCAATCATACCGATGGCCGAGCCGGGCTTCCATCTGTTTCCTACTGCAAACGCAATGATTGAAGATGCGTTACGAGTGATAAAATACTTTCCGCCCTGCTTCATCGAGTCACGCCATGGTTGCTGTTCCTAATACGCAAAGTCTGTTAGATCCAAGAGGAGATCCAAGGTGCAATACTTGCTTTTAGTTGCTCGAAGCCAGCCTTTTCAAGAAGCTGTATTGCAGAGTGCACCGCATGGAATGCTTCGGAAACCAATCAACAGATTGCTTGGAGGTTGATCGGATGATATTCCTTACGAGATGGTGAGGCATTGACGAATCTGAGAAAATCTTCGGCATATTTGATCGACGCCATCTCCTCGAAGTGAGACTACAGCAATATCTTTCGTGAAATGTGATTCGCTGTACGATGACAAAGCAAAGTGTCTTGACAAGTATTACCAAACCAACATTACAGAATTAGAGGCCGTTACACAGATCTTGTATACCTACGACGGTTGCTGATTTCCCGGAAATGGGGGGATTCTGGTCTGGACCAATGTAGGACCTTACCGGATGCGATCGTAGCGCAACGATCTCGCATGGTGGGCGGCGTGGGCACCAATCGGAGGCGTTAGAGCAGCGAAAAACGGTGTATTTACGTTTCAACGCGTCCGCTGCCGACACAAAGGACGGAAGCAGAACGCTTGTCACGATTCGCAGTAAATGTTTTGGTAGATACCTGATTAGGCCGCCCTAGCGGTCCTGCGGCGCGTTGCCAGACATCTCTGCTCCCCTTGCCCTTGGATCTGTCGTGACTTTCTCAACGTTGCCAGCTCACGGAGCACAGCTCTGTGATATTGCTCCCAGCTCATTTCCATCGCCGTGGTGACAATCGTGTGAGCACGAGGGGATGGCGAGGTGATTTGAGCAAGTGATTGGAGTCTGCCGACCAAGGACTAGCGGGGCCGTGGTTTTTGTCCTCTGTTGCACCTGGACACCCAGAACCCCTTCAACTCAAGCAATTCACCGCAATCGCCGCCCACCATAAACACAACCTCTGTTGCTGCCTCAGTCGCCCCTACCTCCCCGACATCGCCGACTCCATACGCTCTGCTGGGTGCATGCGCGAGCGCGCATTGCTTAGTATTGAGCCTATCACGCTTCGCGGCCCTCCAAGGGGGCGGTAGGAGAGAATAGGTCGACTCAGAATCTAACGAATGCTTTGGCTTCCAGGGAGGATCGCCAAACACGCCGAATTCATTTACCTCCGTCCGGTCAACTCACTAGAGTCACCGCAATCGCTTTGTTCTCGGCATCCCATCACCGGGGACATAGCCAGGGCGCAACCTCCGTTATCTTCACCATGGCCCCTCCAGAAGGAGCGCCTGGATACTCAGATATCCCAAATCTAGGGCGAGGAAAAGATAGTGCGCGGACACCTCCTCTGCTCTCTCCCCCAGAATCCAAGACGCCCCCGACTGCCAAAGGCAAACGACATCTCAGCGACAACAACATGAACGTCAATGGCAGGGGCTCCGCGCCGGTGGATGCAAGCGCGCTGAGCAAGGCACTCCGGCAGTTTGAGGATGCCGGCAAGAGGAGGGAGCAGACCCCGACAGCAAGTCCCAGCAGGAAGCGGCAACGGGTCTACGGTGACCGGTTCATTCCTAATAGAGCTGGACAAGATTTGCAAGCAAGCTACAACCTGATGCATGAGGATGGCTCACCTGCGACACCATCTAAATCAGCGCGGAGAACGCCAAATCATGAACTTCATTTTCAGCGCAGTCAGTCCGCACCGTGACATGCTCCGACACACTTACTAACTCTTGATAGCCGAAGAAGCCAACCGTACCTTTTCGAACGTTCTGAGGTCGGAGATGTTTGACTCGACTGTTCCTCAGGCTTTACCACAGAATCTCTCACCGACAGAGCGAGAGGGTTCCTATGCAAGCTCGTCAAATGGCCTTCCAGCCACTCACCTGACACCCTCGACACCGCACAAAAATCTCTTCACTTTCTCGGCATCCCGACATCAAAGTCTCTCAGGGCACTGGACACCGTCCAAGACACCGCACTCACGGCATGGACCCAACCTAGACGCTCGTTCTGAACTCTATAGCTTATCCCCTGTCAAGCTAAACAGCCAGCAGATGTTACTGAGTCCCCGAAAATCTCCGCGCGCCGTGCCCAAAGTCCCGTACAAAGTCCTGGATGCACCGGATCTGGCAGATGATTTTTACCTCAATCTGGTCGACTGGGGAAGTCAGAATATCCTGGCAGTTGGCTTGGGCGCGTGCGTCTACATGTGGAACTCGGAAAGTGGGCGTGTGACGAGATTGCTGGAGCTCGACCACGAGGACACGGTGACCAGTGTGAGCTGGATTCAAAGAGTGAGTTTTGCGAGAGCTGCATTTCACTGCGGGGCAGTTACTGACAGTAGGAAAATTAGGGCTCGCATCTCGCGGTCGGGACATCAAGGGGTCTGGTGCAGATCTGGGACGTCGTACATCCGCGGCGGCTGAGAACGATGACTGGCCATACCGCACGTGTGGGAGCGCTTGCCTGGAACGAGCATATTCTCACATCGGGGTCTCGAGATCGATTGATTTATCATCGAGATGTGCGGCAACCGGACCAATGGATGCGTAAGCTGGCCGGACACAAGCAAGAAGTTTGTGGTCTCAAATGGAACAGTGACGATGGGCAGCTCGCCAGTGGTGGCAACGATAACAAGCTGTTTGTGTGGGACAAACTCGGAACCGAGCCATTGCATAAGTGGAGTGAGCATGGTGCGGCCGTCAAGGCAATCGCCTGGAGTCCACACCAACGAGGTCTGCTTGCTTCCGGAGGCGGAACTGCGGATCGCCGCATATGCTTCTGGAATACCATCGCTCCTGCATCATCTTCGGCGGCTGCAGCCGCAGCAACGTATTCCTCGACAGCAGCGTT
Organism: Bathelium albidoporum; assembly: GCA_021031095.1. Taxonomy (NCBI): domain Eukaryota; kingdom Fungi; phylum Ascomycota; class Dothideomycetes; order Trypetheliales; family Trypetheliaceae; genus Bathelium; species Bathelium albidoporum. The sequence goes on from JAGFVP010000161.1 coordinate 20,005, forward strand.
TCCCTCGACATTTCTTTCTTCGAATAACGACTCTTCGCTGGCCAGGTCGCCAACACCTTCGAACCCGTATCTCTTGCGATCGCTGGACACCGGTAGCCAGGTGTGTAATCTTGCCTGGAGCAGGAACTCGAACGAGCTCGTGTCGACGCACGGCTACTCCCAAAATCAGATTGTGGTGTGGAAGTATCCGAGCATGCAGCAAGTGGCCTGCCTCACAGGACACACCTACCGCGTCCTTTATCTTGCGATGCGACCTGATGGCAAGGTCATCGTGACCGGTGCTGGCGACGAGACATTGCGGTTCTGGGACGCGTTTAAACGAAAAGAGCCGAAGGACGAGGGTTCGGCGCATGGCACCGTTGGTGGCCTAGGCCGAGAAGGTGTTATCCGGTAGTGTCTCGTGCTTGATTTGTGCTGCTGGTGGATTGGTCTGCGGAGATGCTGGCTTGGATCAGACGTGGCTTTGCTTCTTAGAAAACCTTTGAAGCTCCTTTCGATGCTGGCGGGCGCATGGCTGGGATCTGAGATCCGGTATTTTGGGCGTTGGCTATCCTCGTGGCCGGTGGCTCTGTAGATATAGGTGCATGAGGCCTGGCGTTGCTAGCGATTGCATGCTCGAAAAGAGCAATAGCTGTGTATGCCTCAAGCTAAGTCAATGAAGACACTTTGCGAAAGGCGCCCACGTCGACTCAGAAATGTGGAAACTCGAATGAGTTGGCCGAAGTGAGGAGAGCACTGTCGCACTGTGGTAACTCTCAGGCCTCTTGAGACCAGTTTCAAACTAAGTAAACGGTCGCATGTTTCAACCCTGGAATCGAAATCCAAAATCCAAGGTGCAGCGAGTCTGGTAGGCCGAACAAAGTGAGCATCAGCCCACCTGCACACCTTAAGCTAACCCTGGGTTCCGCAACCCGCAGCATGACATAACTCTATCACAAGCTTCCATTGCCCCCCACAGCTCTTGCGTCAGCCTTTCACCAATTCTGTCTAATCTCTGAATACATCTTGCACCATCCGCCCGTGCAAAGTTCACTTCGGAAGCTTCTTGAAATGAAGACTTGCCGCCATGACATCCTCCTTGCTCCAGCGCTTGTACAAACGTGAGCTTGGAGGCTCAGAAAATCAATACTCCAAGCTTCGCGGCATATATGGCGACCGACGATGGATTGATCAGTTGGACATCGTCAACGAACTCAATGGCCATTCAGGATGTGTCAATGCACTGAGGTATGCTTTGTCTCCTCTCGCCAGCCCTGCAAATGATCGAATTGGAAGACTGATAACTCGATGCAGTTGGTCAAAGACCGGGAAGCTGCTTGCGAGCGGTTCTGACGATCAATTTGTGAACATCCACGCCTACCAGCCAGAAGATTCTACCGACCAGTTCAGCCTCACGACTGCCATTTCCACGGGTCATGCAGCCAACATCTTCTCGGTTAAGTTTATGCCTCACACCAACGACAGAACCCTGGTTACAGCTGCGGGTGATAGCCAAGTCCGCATCTTCGACATCGAGTATGCTGGCCAAGCGCCAACCTCCTCGGTTCCGCCACGCTCGGTTCACAGTGGATCCCGAAGAGCACGCAACAGATACCACGATGGCGTCCGATACCTCGGCGAGGCGGATACTAATGCCAGGGTATACCGATCACATGGGGACAGGGTGAAGCGAATTGTGACGGAGTCGTCGCCGCACCTATTTCTGACATGTTCAGAAGATGGCGAAGTACGCCAGTGGGACTTGAGACAACCCTCCTCTGCCTATCCGCCTCCTCGCCTGGGAAGAATGATGCGCGGGCACCACGAATCCGATAATGTTCCCCCTCCGCTTATCTCGTATAAGAGCTATGATCTCGACCTAAACACAATTTCATGTTCACCTAGTCAGCCACACTACATTGCGCTCGGGGGCAGACACCTACACTGCTTCCTCCACGACCGGCGCATGACTGGGCGTGACCGTCTCAAGGAGAAAGGGGGGGTATTGTCACGAGGATCAAGCAGGTCGGACGGACAGGATGATTTGATGAGCACAGCCACTCACTGCGTGAGGAGATTCGCTCCAGGAGGCAAGAAAAAAATGAAGAGAATTGACAAGGGACACATCACGGCCTGCAAGATCAGCGACGCAAATCCAAACGAAATGGTGGTCAGCTGGTCCGGTGACTGGATCTACAGTTTCGACCTTGTTCGAAGCCCGGATGTTGGAGAGGGTGAAGAGCGATCCAGACCTCCTATCGGTCGTGGTGCGAAAACGAAGGAGTCCAAAGACAGGAAGAGAAAGAGCAAGCCTGGATCAGCCACATCCCGAGAGGGTGCAATAAGAGCAAGTTCGCATGCACGCGTGGGGGCCGGTCATGATAGTGGTGACACGAGTTCGATGGCACTTCGTGTGCAGTATGGTAACGGACAAAGCGAGGATATTCCGATCGAGGCACCGCGAGCTCGAAGTCCAGAAACCGAGGCCAGAGAAGCTCTTCTGCCCGAGACTCAGCGAGAAAGCTACCGCTTGGCAAAGGGCACGGTCACGCTCCGCAAGCATCTCTTCAGACTGTCTACCGCACGAGAACCAACCGAGGCCGACCCTACTGGGCATGCCGCCTCGTTCACTGCTGCACTCGGACAGGCAGCATCGCTTTTCCCTGACATGCACGAGATGATGAGGACATGGCACTACCCCATGAACCCTCATGAGCTGGACGTCCATTTTCAGCAAACACTACGGCGCAATCGTGCGGCTGCATGGCGATTCGTGCAGGCTTCGGGAACCATCAGCAGGGCTCTCGGCGGGCGCCTTCAGGTCGCTGGCGGCGAACAGACCTTGGCTTTCCAAAACTTTTCACAGATACGTCCAGCTCCTAGTGAGGGCTCCAGAATCAGCACACGAGAACAATTTGGCTATGACTTCATCAGAGCGATTTTACTTTGGCTCGAAAGTGGACTGGGAGGTCTGCTGCGTGGCTTTTCAAAGGCAGGAGCACCAGCTCATGTCACAAACCAAGATGCTGGGCCTCGATATCCAGTTCCAGAAGATGTATCGGCGGACGCGCTCCGGGATGTCGTCATCCCATATCTTCGCAGCCTTGCGACTCAGCGTCCTATTCTGGCAGTGGATACTTCTCGATTCGAGGTCGACGAAAACAGGATTCTCTTCCCGTCGGAAGAGGCAGCAGTCATAGCATTCGCGGAGGCTGTGGACACTCCGTTCCAGGATCTTGTCGGTGCCGTCAGGTCTACGGAATCGGTAGGACCGGTGGGCCAAGATAGACGCACAGCATTGCAGTTTTGGGGAATAAAAGTCGCACGTGGCCTTCTCTTGAATGCTGCAGAGGGCGTCGACTTTGCTTTTGTGGATCGAGCGTTCGGAGGCCTTGGGAGACCTGACTCGGACATTAGGGCGGAGGAACAGAACCTACAGATTGTGGGTGAAAACATTGACGGAAATGCGCAAGAGGAGGCAGTGCAATCCGTTGAGGTAACCAGGGCAGCACCTAGTCAAAGCAACCCGTCCAGTGGATTGCCTCTTACAGAAGCTGAAGTTGAGGTCGCCGCCCACAGCATGTTACAAACCATCCAGTCCATGGTATCAGGTGCCAACAGTGAAGGCGATGAAGATGCTGAATCTATGAACATCGACGCTGCCAGAACCGACGAGGACACTAGTAGCGGCGAAGACGAGAATGTGGAAGACGATAACTCAGATGACGAAGGATTCGCAGCTGACAGAGACAGTGAGGACGATGAAGATGACGAAGGTGAGGAGGACGATACGCAGGATGTCGGTGACATCCGTAGCATATTTGCCAGCGGTGCTTTTCTGCGGCGCTCTACTCTCCATCCACACGCAATGCGTGCAAAAGTGGAGGAGGATGTGCCCTGTTCATCTCACATACGTCAATATCAGGGCCATTGCAACACTCGAACCGTCAAGGACGTCAACTTCTTTGGCCTGCAGGATGAGTACGTTGTCAGTGGGAGCGACAGCGGTCATGTCTTCATCTGGGACAAGAAGACCGCACAAATAGTCAATATACTGGAGGGTGATGGGGAAGTTGTTAATGTCGTTCAAGGCAAGTATACGACTTTTACTTGAAGCTCCTAACTCAGACTTCTGATTAATCTTTGCAACAGGTCATCCCTACGAACCCATGCTCGCCGTCTCCGGCATCGACCACACCATCAAGGTCTTCTCTTCCGACGCACGCGCTCGTGAAAATGCCTGCAAGGGTATCGGAGTTTCTGCGTCAGATGCTTCAACCTTCTCATCCATCAACTTTGGCCGCCGATTACCCCGCCGGCAACCTGCCCAAGCATCGCCTGATTCGCCTTCCAAGTCAGCCGAGCCCGCTTCATCTCCTCATCCGAATGGTGGTAACGACGACGACGACGACGATTCCGATGACGAGCCAGCAATTACCGCAGACGGACTGAGCAGCCGGAAGAGGATGAGCCAGGAATACGAAATCACCTCACGCAACGATGCGGATCGGCGGGGAGGGGGTCAGGACGTCTACATCACGGTTAGCGATCTTCTCATGCTCATGCGCCCATAAGCGTCTCCGGCAACCATGTTTGCCATTGTGGCTGACAGGCGACATTTTCCCTGCGTTTTCTAGAGATCGATGCTGGCGCTCCTGGCTCAACGTATACGGGAGCGGCAAGACACTGAGGGAGGTGGCCCTGGTGTTCCGGTTGGCTCAGGCAATGGGCCAATTGTCATCAGCGATGACTGCAATGTATGTTGCTCTGACAAAGTTACTGATACTTAGCTTATAGGAAACACCATAGGTCATGTGAAAATAATTCAATCTTGGCCTTCAAATCAGCTACATTAAACGAAGTTTCAAGGGGTTGACGAGTCACCAGAATGTGTGAGAGAGTATGACGTCTCAACCTCACAGACCTTGTCTCCATACTAATGCATTCCTTGGCGTTTGGGAACGGAACACAAGGCCTACTGGTCTATTCCAAATTGCAGGTTGGGTTGGCATGGTACCCTTGAGCGGTGGAAATGATGGACTCAGGGCATATATAACGATCATGATGCGATGTTACCAAAGCATGAATCAATTCAGTGTACTTCTGATAGGTTTTGCTATACACTTTGATGATTCGCTTATCACAGTATTCCCATCCCAGGTATCAAGATTGCAGGAGGTATATCAAGGTGGCTCAGTACGCCTGCACTCCACGAACCCGCCTTGACGTTTCTCGCATAACATTCTAACTCCAAAATGGATAAACGTGACCGTGCTTAGCCCCATACGAAATGGTGTAGATGGGTGCGCTTGCAAGGTACACGCGCGTCTTTTCTGGCTTGGTCGCATGCCTCTTTGTTACGTTTTCTTAAGAGACTTCGCCTTCGCCGTTCTCTTCCTGTTGCTCTGTATCATGACGACGCTGAGAAAACTGCCCACCACAGCGGTTCCAAGCAGAATGAGGATGACTGGAATGCGAATGGCCCATACTCGGGGCGGGAAAAAGGATTGGAGAAGGTGGTCGTCGTCAACAAAAGGCTGACAATAGTATTTAGCACGGCGGAGTTGCTCCAGCGTAAGTATGTAGGGAAACGGGAACTGAGATTACCATAAGAAGAGTCCATATCGTATAGTAGAGAAAGACGGTACAGGCGATGGCGAGCATTGCCAACCCCACAAGGCGGTCGAGCTGAGGATCAATTAGACATTGCTTGCGTCAGACAGTGGACTACTCACCATTGTGTCTCACTCAGAAAGTAGGCAAATGAGTGACCAGACGAAAGCGCAATGTGGGAAGCCTTGCAATTCCCCGGATCACGCTCCAAAGTTGTTGAAGTCCAAGAGTGAGAGACGGGCTAGACCCGACACGGCTAGCCCTAAACTCGGCCCTCTCTAACTTTTCCTTCCGCCGACTCGTTCGTCACGCCCACCACTTGCTGCCTTCACTCACCACAACATGGAGGTCCTCTCTGCTGTCAGGCTGCCCACGCCTGAGCCTGTGGACACACCCGAACGGCGGAAGAGATCGCCTCCCTCGCGGTCGCCTTCACCGCGCCGTCGTCCCTCACCACCGCGGCGACGCTCACACTCGCGGAGCCCAGACAGAGATGGGGTTCCCATAGCGCGCAAAGACACTGGCCGTCAGCGACGACCCGAACCGCAGAAATCAGATGAGGGTGGCGTACCCCTTCCACGCGATGTGGACCGTCGCAGGGCGGTCGAGCGACAGCGCCAGCTGGACCTGAGGATGAAGGAGGAAACCGCAGCTGCTACGAAGCCATTGACGGAAGAAGACAAGCAGGCCGCAGCCAAGGCAGAGTACGAGAAGCTGCTCAATATGCGATCGGGAGGAACATATATACCGCCAGCGAGATTGCGGGCGCTCCAGGCGCAGATCACGGACAAGACGAGCAAGGAGTACCAGCGCATGGCATGGGAAGCCCTCAAGAAGAGCATCAACGGTCTAATCAACAAAGTCAATGTTGCCAATATCAAGCATATTGTGCCAGAGTTGTTCGGCGAGAACCTGGTGAGGGGGCGTGGACTTTTTTGCCGAAGCATCATGAAAGCCCAGGCAGCGAGCTTGCCTTTCACCGCCATTTACGCCGTGACGGTAGCCATTGTCAACACCAAACTTCCCCAGGTCGGCGAGCTGCTTGTCAAAAGGCTAGTGGTTCAATTCAGGAAGGCGTTCAAGAGAAATGACAAGGCTGTGTGCTTGTCCTCGACTACGTTCATTGCACATTTGGTCAATCAGCAAGTTGTCAACGAGATGCTTGTCGCACAAATCCTTTTGTTGCTGCTAAACAAGCCTACCGACGACAGCGTTGAAATCGCCGTCGGACTGACCCGTGAAGTTGGGCACCACCTGGAAGAGTTTGCCAGCCAAATAGGCATGGTCATTTACGATCAGTTCAGGAACATTTTGCACGAAGCCGACATTGATAAGCGCACACAATACATGATTGAAGTACTATTTCAGGTCCGCAAGGATCGTTACAAGGACAATCCTGCTGTCAAAGACGAATTGGATCTGGTGGAAGAAGAGGACCAAATCACACATCAGATCTCGCTAGATGAGGACTTGGATGTCCAGGATGGCTTGAACATCTTCAAATTCGATGCGGAGTGGGAAAGTAACGAAGAAGCATACAAGAAGTTGCGAGGTGAAATCCTGGGTGAAGCTGACGGTAGCGGTGATGAAGAAGAGGATGGAACAGATGACAGCTCCGACGACGACGACGAGGCCAAAGAAGAGCGGGCAATGGAGATCAAGGACGAGTCGAATACGCAACTGGTGAACCTGAGAAGGACAATCTACCTTACCATCAAATCCAGTGGACAGTTCGAGGAGTGTTGTCACAAGCTGATGAAAATCAATTTACCCATGGGGCAGGAGTATGAGCTGGTGTCCATGATTGTTGAGTGCGCATCGCAAGAGAGGACGTACGATAAATTTTACGGTCTGATTGGCGAACGGTTCTGCAAACTCAACCGTCTATGGAATGATTTGTTCGAGGAAGGTTTCGTCAAGTACTACGACTCTATCCATAGGTACGAGACAAACCGCCTACGCATCATTGCCCAATTTTTCGGACACCTGCTCGCTTCTGGAGCAATTGGCTGGCATGTATTGTCGACCGTTCATCTCAACGAAGAGGAGACCACCTCAAGCAGCAGAATCTTCATCAAGATTCTCTTTGAAGATCTGAGTCAGGCTCTGGGCGCGCGCAGCCTGGCCGACAAGTTGAAAGACCCATTGCTGCAGCCAAGCATGGCAGGCATCTTCCCTACCGATGATCCACGCAATACTCGCTTTGCCATCAACTTCTTCACCGCAATTGGTATGGGTGTCTTCACTGAAGGAATGCGTGAGTTCCTCAAGAACATCCCCAAACCCGAGGTTCCAGCTTTGCCAGAGAAGGCGGACTCCGATCACGACAGTGTCAGCTCCTACTCTTCCTACTCCTCCTATTCGTCCCGCTCTCGCTCTTCCTCGCGCGTTCCTCCACAACGCGCCGTTCGCGCCCGCGGCCGCCGCTCCTCTCGCTCCTCTAGCTCATCTCACTCTCCATCTCGCACTCCTCCCCGCCGCTCAGGCCGTCGCGGTGCCCGCAGCATCAGCTCTTCACGCTCGCGCACCCCGCCGCGCCGCACCAAACCCACCCACCCCGGCCCCCGTGGTCGGCCTCGCAGCCGCAGCGACAGCTCTAGCATCTCAACCTCCCGCTCTCGCACCCCTCCGCCTCGTCATCGTCGTCGTCGCGCCTCCTCCTCTTCATCCTCCCGCTCACGCTCCTCCACTGCTCCACCACCAACCCGCCGTCGCCGCCGCTCTCCGTCTTCCCCATTACGCTCTCCGCCGCCTCCGCGTCGCGCCACCAACGGCCGCAACCGGAGTCGGAGCCCCGCGCGTTCGCCGCCCGCACCACGCAGGCGCGCCGATCCTCCGCGTCGTCGGCGCAACTCGAGCTCACCGCCGTCTTCGCGCTCACCGGCGCCATCGCGCCGTCGGGCTGCAGCGGACGGACGTCGTCGCTCAAGCCCAAGCCCGAAGCCAAGGGCGAAGGGAATGCAGGGGCGTGCGCGACGAGCGTCGCCATCGCCATCGCCATCGCCGCCGCCACGGCGGCAGGAGGAGCGCAGAACCGGTGGGGCGGGGAGGAGGCGGGCTCCAAGCCCCGCGGGAAGTGATGATGGCAAGCGAGCGCGGAAGCCAGAGAAGAGGGCGGACGAGAAGAAGGTGGAGGCGGGGGCGAAGGGGGAGGATTACGTGCATCCGAGTCGGAGGGGGATGGTGCCTGGTGCTGGAAGCGGGACGGGGACAGGAGCGGGAGCGGGATCGGCGGTGGGAAGGAGGAAAAAGGCGAGTGATTTCTTATAGGCTGAATGGAAGTTGCGACTTTTGTGTCGGTGTGGGCACTGATCTGGGTGCGAGTTGAATGGACTGGAGGAATAATAAATTGAAGATGGCATCTGAGGTTTGGAGGGACTTTGTAGCAGTAGTAGGCCTTTCTTACGAAATGAGCTCTGGGCAGGTTGCTGCATCGTGTCCCTTGCCTTAGTATCTTTGAAATAACCAACTTATTAAAAAGAGCAGAGCATATCATTCTGGATCCGCCATTCACAACTGTTGCATGTCGAAACGTTGATACAAGCACATAATGTATCCCCGTATTACTACCTCACTAAACTATCTTCCTCACGCGGAAGTATATCTACCTGAAGACTCAACCAACCATCATCATCACCACACTACTCTCACCCGCCTCATTGATATTCAAAGCCACGCAAACCAGATGCCCGTACCGTGCAAATGCCCCTATCCCACCGCAATAACCAGCAAATAAAAGAAACCACAAAGGCCCACAGACGCTCAGGATGAAATTGCTGCAAACGATGGCGATGGGGGAATCGCGATGGTGGAGCCAGAAAGCAAAATGCCAATGCAGTGCGCTCGAGCGGCGCAGTCGTAGACGTCGTTAGGTGATGCGCGCTGGTGTATAGGAAACGAAAAAGAAAAACAAATAAATGGAATTGTAGACGGGAGAACACCATCGAAGCCAACACGTGAAAAGGTAGACCTTCAGTGGTGTCGTCATGTCCTTGGACGACCCTGTACTTGAGGTCATCAGAGATAGGTGTGCGGCTCTGCACGCCCTCCACGATAGCATCCGAAAAGGTCGCGTGCAAGAGTGGGCTTTAGCAGCATGACAACGCCGTGGCCGCTTTCGGAAGGCCAATGGTCAAAAGCTCGCCGCCGCGATGAAGGAGTGAATGGAGGGTGAGGCGTTGACACCAGTTCGACTTTTGACACGCAATGCCGAGTCTTGCGCGGCTCCGTCTCCCTGAGCGTTGTCGAAGCCGAGGACACCACCGAATCAAGGCCTCCTTCTTCCTCATCTTGTCATGGGCCCGAACCAATCCACACGCCCCAACCCGATGCAGACCCAAACCCCCACAACCGCAATCCCTCATGCGCACCACATCTGCTCACAACGACAGCATATGTGTCTCCTTCCGCTCCGCCTCCGCCCCGCCCCTCCGACCGCGATACGCTGCGACCTCCAAGCCCAGTTGGCGCATACGCTCCGCGCCTTTCCCCGGCTGCAACTTGCGATCACGCGGGCCCGCCAGCGCCGCGCGGCTGCAGTGCTTCTGGTAAAGCTTCTCGCGCCGCAGCTGCCGCTTCTTCTCCAGGCCCTTGACGATGTCGATGGCGCCGCGCGAGCGTGTCATCCGGCTGACGGTGGGCGTGCGCGCTGCCTCGCCGTCGTCGGCCGTGTCGTCGTTTTCTTCGTCGACGCGCGCCGCGGCTGGGTTGAGGCCGTGGTGGTGGTGCTGGCGGTAGGTGCTGGTGTGGCACGGCGTGTGCGGGAGGGAGGCGGTGCGGATGAGTTGCGGGCGCTGGGCGAGGCGCATGGGCGCGGGCTGTTGGAGTTTGGGTGGTGGAGAGGAGGACTTGTCGAAGGATGTGCGGCGGCTGGGGGGAGGGGAGCGCAGGCGACGAAGTGGTGGAGGAGAGCGGAGGCGCCTAGGAGAGGAGCCGAAAAGGCGGCGTGGTGGGGGAGGTGAGCGGGCTGTGGTGCGTTTAGGAGGAGGGGGAGAGCGGTGGACGGTGTGTTTAGCAGGCGGAGCAGGGCTGCGTGCTGTGGAGCGTTTGGGAGGAGATGAGTGTTTGGGGGCAGGAGGCGAGTGTTTGGAAGCTGATGATCTTCTCCATTCAGCAACGGTACGACCACGAGCTTCTGTGTCGTGAATTTCGAGACGGCCTGGGGCGAAGGCATGGTCACTTTCTTCGGGAGCCTGGCTGTCATCTTCGTCCTCATCCTCTTCGTCGAGCTCGGGATCTGAGGTAGGAAAGCTGGGATCAATGTCTTGCGGAATGGCTTTGTGTTTTGCCGCCCTCCGTTGTTCCATGCAGGAGAAGTATGCTTCTTCCAACGGACGATCTTCGTCCAAGGTGCCGCAGACGAAATCAGTGCTGTCGGGTAGATCAAGAGAGGCATTGGCCTCGATATTCACGGGACCGGTTTTGCTATGAGACGTTCGCCGAAGTTTCTTTGGATAGGGAGAGCGATAGCGATGACCGCTTCCAACAGATCCTATGGAAGAAGTAGAGGTATTGCGATGTGCCAGAGGTCGGATGTGCTCCAGATGCTCAATCGATGTGGCAGCAGTCGAGCCACCAGGAGCCCACCATTGATAGTCAGGATCTCCATCGCTCTCATCGTCTGTACTTGCGAATCCATTTTCATCATCTGTCTGGAATCCATCGTCTGACGCCAGGTGCTGCTCATTAGTAATGTGGTCATTTCCCGTGTCATTTTCATCTTCTTCTGCCTCCACTTCGGAATCTTCTTCGCGATCGTTCAAAGAATTCTCTTCGTCGTTCTCGTCCTCCTCATCTTCATCTTCATCTTCATCCTCGTCCTCATCCTCATCTTCGTCTTCGTTCTGCGGATCATTGTCGATGACCTCCTCGTCGTCAAACGCTTCTTCTTCCTCCTCGGCCTCTTTGCCTAACTGCCGAATGATGTTCTCTTTTCCAAGTGTGTCGTTAACAGTCAAACGACTCCTGTGACATGTCGATTCCTGCACCCAATCATCAACTTCCTCTTCCGAGCTCGCAAACTCGTGGAAGCGTGTCGCAGTAGTGTGACCAAGCTCAGGGTCCTCTTTGTATCTTTTGCAGGCTATCGGCCCAGCGCTCTTTCTTGTAGCCTTTGGCGAATCATTGCGCACGGTCGCATCGGAATCCCGATGAGGTCTACCGGACATTCGTCTTGGACTCTCATTCAATGGTGTTGACAGTTGGACTGCAGGTCGAGACTCTGCAGGCTTTTCCGAAGTGGTACCCTCGCCGGGTAGACTGTTTCTTCTTGAGCACATGAACTTCAGCATGCATTTCCTTGCAGGACGCGTTGGAACTTGTTCCTCGGTAGCTTTCGGGGGAGAGCTCTCTGGGGATTCTTTTCGTCCACAGGCAAACTTAATGCGGCGCTTCCTGCCGAGCGTTGCTTCAACTGCGCGTTCTCTACATGGATCATTGGACTCCGAGCACAGGGAGATGGTATCAGTGGCCGGCGCAGGAAGGGGGCGTGTCTCATCGTCGGCAGGCTTAGAATTCAAAGGCGGCAGAGAATATGTAGACGCAGCCGGTAGTGGAGGACTGGGTGAGTTTGTGCGCAGGCCGGGACTTGTCAGTCCATCATCACTTGTAAGTTCGGCTGTCGAGGTACCGCTTGCGCTGCTCCAAGTAGAAACAGTGGTCGCCCGTGATAGAGGCGCACTTGGCGCAGTAGATTCGTGATGAATCGCACTCTCGGCATCTTTGAAATGCAAAGCCTGGGTCAAGAGAGATTCTCGATGCTGGAATGGACATAGTGTCTTTGCAAAGCTGCGCCATGATGGAGAGGACAGGTTGGCATCGGTCGAAGGTGGAAGAAGATGAGGCTGTTCGTCCGGAGGTTCGTCTGCCTCTGTAGACACTTCGTCTTCCAGAGGGCCTAGGTTGGTCGCGGTGGGTATCCGGTTTGCTTGCTGTGTATTCTGGAGACTCCTCATTGCACGGTCAACATGCCGATCGTCCATGGTCGAATGCCGGGTCGAATGCACAAGCCGCACTGAGCTTAGCTGGGTGAAGATGGACTCTAGGAGGTTAGAAAGCGTGAAAATGCGGTAACTGAAGGGTCGAGATGCAGAAAGTCACGAGGGCCGAAGGTCGTTCTGGAAGCCAGCAGTCGGACACGAGTAAGCTGATGATGTGGTGAGCGAAAGCGAAGGAAGCAATCCGCAGTGCATACTACTAAAAGATGTTCCCGAGGAACGAGCACACTATAACGTTAACGAGGCCATGATGGCAGGGGTTCGTTAATGGATCGTATCTGAGGCCTTATTGGGCGGTCTGTCAGATGCGTGCTCAGTGTGGCGATGGTTCCCTTGATTGATGGCAGGCTGGCCGGGCAATATCGGACCCGACGTGATGATTGATCAGCAGCACGCCAAGACAGATGTCACCAGCAGAGAAGGCGGCGACCAGAACAGAGAGAGTAGAGGAGATGAGGATGGGAATGGGGAGAACGAAGAGGTGCAGGTGGAGTGTCGGAGTTGATGGTGGGAGAGCGAGGGCGCTGGCCTATGAGAGGCGCGTCGGGCAAAAGTGCCCCAGCGAGTCTTGTCCGCGGTGCTGGTTAGCAGCAAGCTGCTCATTCCACGACTCAGGTGCAAATGTGGCCGGCACTCGGCACTGCTGCTCTCGGCCTAGCTGCGACGGTCACGAATGCGCGCGATTACGGCAGGAAATTGACACTCGTCTGCTGTCTGTCCGTCGCAGCCGCTGACGCCGAAACGGGGCCGGCCGAATGGGCAACACAACTTTGCTCTCTTTCTTGGCCAAGCCAACATTTGCTCAGCCTAAGACGTCATCCGTCATTCCGTCCCTCATCCGGTTTGCTCGTCTTGATGAATAAGTGCCTACCCAACCTGACAGTGATGAGGATAGTATTCATGGCACCCACCCAGTCAGCCATGTATACATCCCCACGTTCCATTGCTCAAAATTCGCAATCTCCCTGGTCGTTTCAGCAGAGGCGCGAGTCATGACCGGCGTGGGGACGGTGGGGAAAGCTGCCCGTTTCGACCCTTTCATCCTCAAACTCATCAGGATTGACAAACAGCACCGCCACCTGGCGTCAGGTATTGCGTTCTGCTTAGCCAAACTGGCCTCCTCACCCCGTGATCCTCGGGCGACGGTACAATCTCACTCGCGGACTGCCTCTTTGTTCAGCCAACCGCCCTTCCGCCCATGTGGATCTTGCTCTCTCTGCTAACCTAGCGTTGCGACTTCGCTAAAAAAGGGCCTATTGCCCGACGAATGCGATGCCACCAATTAGCAAGCTGTCATCCGCCATTTGCAAATGCTATTATTACCGTCAATGCAAATGGACAGATACCGCCATTTGCGGCCATGAGAGAAAAAACTTGACCGACAGTCTGCATGCCCTGCACACAGAGCCAAGTCAAGCATTGACTGTCCGAGACCGCTGTACTCCTGCATTAGAGCCGACAGTAGATGATACCTTGGCCACATAAGCGTATGCTGCCAAGCAGGCATTCGCGTAACAGAAAATTTCTTGCTCGGGTCGCTGGAAAGATGCACAACATAGGTGCCACTTCCTCAGAAACGCCATCACATGTCAGGCGCACAAGTCGCCGCTAGAGTCTCCATCCGAGGATACGAGGTCAATTGTGGTATTGTCGTGACACTGTTGAGCTGAAGATTGCATGGTTCGGTAATTTCTTGCATCAGTAATACCCAATGAATCACAGGTTGACGAATACAAAAGTCCATGTTGCTTGCGATGGAAGATTTGATAGAAATCCCTGCTAAAGGTACAGATCCATGGAGTGGTCAATGGTTACACTCGTGCACGAGCTCGGCAATTTGCTTCAGTGCCTGAGGTTACGGACCGAAGTTCAATGGCAGAATCCGCGGCGGGCGGTGAGCCAGGATTCATCTGCGATGAAAATCACGTGATTGAGCTTCCGTGACGGGACCGAAGCGCATCAACCTCACGTACAAGCAAGCATTTAGTCTAGGAGCTAAACGCATCTTAATTCAGTTGACCTCGTCCTTCCAACTGTGAGATCATGAGCTCTCTTCGCGTTGCTCGAGCAGCTCTTCGAGCTCATCCCCTTGCTCTCCGCGCACCATTGCAACGAAGGAGCTATGCCGATGTTGCTTCGGACAAGATCAAGCTGTCTCTCGCTCTCCCCCATCAAGTATGCAATCTCAATTGGCTTTTCCTCTCCTCAAAAACTGTCCCGTCCCTTCGAGTAGAAGCTAATCGCATGCTTTGCAGTCCATCTATAAATCGACGGATGTGTACGTAACCCGCCGCTTCCCGTACCTTTGCTCAATTCCATCTCTTCCCGGCCTGCTAACACGCATCCTCAAACAGCATACAAGTGAACATTCCAGCCGAGTCTGGCGAAATGGGTGTCCTCGCCAACCACGTCCCTTCCATTGAACAACTGAAGCCTGGGCTCGTCGAAGTTATTGAGGAAGCGGGCGGCAGCAAGCAATTCTTCCTTTCCGGCGGCTTTGCAGTTGTCCAGCCTGGGTCACAGCTCAGCATAAATGCTGTGGAAGGATATCCTTTGGAAGACTTTAGCGCAGAAGTAAGACTTTCTGATAGCTAGGATTACAAGATTGATTCTCATAACATGGTTTGCAGTCTGTACGAAACCAGATTTCTGAGGCACAGAAGATTGCGAGCGGTAGCGGGAGTGAGCAGGACAAAGCGGAGGCGAACATTGAGCTTGAGGTCAGTATCGCAGATTGTTCATGGATAAGTCGATTCGGGTAGAAAAGCTACTAACAGGAGGATGATAGGTCCTGGAAAGTTTACAAGCAGCTCTCAAATAGGATAGATTTAGCGATTCAGTGATTGTCAGTTTGTACAGTAGCCGACCGTATAGAAATAAGATCCATCTGGCGGCTGTCAATTCCTCAGATGTCCTTTTTCTTTTGCCCATGAACAGCTTCCGACTCACCCGAAAATCTGCAGCTGACTGGAATAACCGTGGCAGCGACTTGGACACATAAGCGGCCTTTTTTTCCGTTCTTGCCAGGACATCAGATGTACTACTAGGACTATACGGTGCATCGAACTTGACGGAAGCGGCTTCGCTTTTCATAGCAGGTGTTGAATGGTATATGGTAAGGCTCGTAATTTGGGAAGTTACATCTGGCGACAGTCCCGGCCCTTTCCTTCGCTGCTGTCTTTTCAACGATCAATGTGCCTTCTCCGCAGTGTTTACTTGAATTCGGGCTGTCGTGCTCTTCGTATGTATCAAATGCCCAGTCTTTTCACTCGCTTGTTCCCCTTTCTTAGTGTCTCTACCTGGCGTCGCGAAGAGAGGCTTCCACGAGACGCCTCGCATTAGCAGGCTGCATCCTACGGCATTCGACTCATCCTTTCGCTATTCCATATCTATCTCTATAACCTAAGTCCCCTAATGCCACCGCGGCTCAAAGATCCCAGTTCTATTGCAAGTCACCTACATCCTTCTTCGTCTACTCCTACCCATCTCTTGGTCTTGTCCTGTTCTCTATGTTCCTTTCATCTAGGGTGCTTTGACGTCAATACATCTTCGCGCGTCCACTACATGTGCGACGACTGTATCAACGACACCGGAGATATCCTCGCTTTACCACAACTGGACGGAGAGGGGCATGGGCATAGGCACATCCCTGGGTTTCCACCGGAATACCGCCATTCGCTACGAGCCAATCCCTTCGTAAGACGGGATGCATTGGGAAGGCCATTCTCCATACATGATATCTCACCAGAGTTCTCTGATGGACAGAACGAACAAAACCTGAGCGAAATATCTACTAAAAGGGATGGCTTGGTCAGGAAGGAACCCGTGGCGTCGAATGAGACATCCAGTGTGCAAGCTAGACCGGGAGATCACCCGGGACGAGGCTCCGAAGATTCTCACACCGAACCGGCAAGCGGATACGCTACACCGCATTCTAGCTCAGGAGCTGACGAACACCCATTTGCACCTGCGCCAGATATTCCCCTTTGGATCCGAAGAAGCTCCAGTAGTTTGCACGTTCCCTCCTGTCCAAATTGCATCGGCAGGAACTTCGGTCTTCCTGGAATTCAAGAGCATGTCCATCTACGGCATGTAGGCAATGCCTTTTCCCCCAAAAGCAATGCCCCCCAAATCAACGAAGGTTTCAATCTGCGACACGTAGCATTGTCGGCTCCTACCAGTCCTGGTCCCTCTAATATCGATCAAATAGTTCAATTGCGACAAATTGACCATCCAGCTCCCATCAGTCCGCAGTTCCTGCCGCTGGACCAGATTCATCTTCGCAAAACCAGAAGCCCACCACCTTCGACATCTGCCAAATACGAAGATGAATCCGCCGCTTCTCAACAATCTCTGGAACCAACAGCCAGGCTCATCCAAAAAGCTCAGGCAGAGGGCACAATCCATCTCCATCACCTCGAAGGATCGGCTCCCACGCGAGAGGATACTCCTCCGACATCAGATCGGGCGAAACTCCGCACCATTTTCCCGCCACCATCGCCGTCAGAACACCGGAAATCTCCTGGCGTCGAGCGACAAGCTCCACTCCAGCGTGTCTCCAAATCCGTCGAACACTTTGAACAATTCTCAGTTGACGCTCAGGATCCATCGGCAGCTGATGCCCAAGGTAGGCTGGAAAGGCAGGCTGACGCAGCGAGTGTGGGGAGTCGTCGAGCATCTCGGTTTCAGAGTTTCTCCAAAAGGCAAGCATTATGGCCCCTGAAGAGGAGAAAATTTGTTTGATCTCGTATTGACGAGTGTCGAAGGTCCGATAGCGAGCTCCCAGTGACAGAACCTATAGGACCAAGGTCTCGAGTGATTGCTCCAAAGGCCGTTCTGGCAGAGCAATCTGTTCCAGAGCCTGTTCTGATCGAGCAAACTATACCAGAGCAGACTGTATCCCAATCGACCAGCCCGGCTCCGGTCAATCTACAGCCCGATGTTACCGAACTCGCCACTGTAGGGCCGTCGTCTTTAATTCCAAATAACTCCGAGACCCGTGAAGGTATATCTCGTCTCGAGGAGAAAAATGTTCCAAAGTCGACCTTTCAAAAGCCATTTACTACAGAGTCGATCGTTGCAGATTCAGCCAACCTAGACCCAAATTCTTCTGTGTCAACCAAGCAAGAAAATTTTACGGCTCCAGAATCAACTGCTCCAGAGTCAACTATTCTAGAGTCACCCAATCCAGAGTCTCCCACTGCAGAATCAACTACACTAAAGCCGTTGACTCCAGTGGCTCTAGCTCCAGTACTAACAACTTCAAATGCAGGTGCTCCGGAGTCCATAAATACAGGACCAGCTGCTACAAAAGCTACGGTTCCAGAATCTCTCATACCCCAGGATACAAGCTCAACGCCTGTTTCTCCGGAGCTCTCTATTCCGCTGCCCTCTATTCCAGAACCTACTATTCCAGAGCCTGCTATGCCAGAGCCTACTATTCCAGAGACCTCTATCCCAGGGCCCTCTATTTCAGAACCTATTCTTCCAGGGCCTACTATTTCAGAGCCTGCAGTTCAAGAGTCTGCCATTCCAGCACCACTCGCTCCTAAGTCGATAGCTCCTCGGCCAGCTGCATTGGAACCAGAGCAATCCGTCAATATCCGGAACCAATCAGCAGATAACCCAAAACATAAGTTGACCGAGAAAGCAGCGCCCGCAATTGGAACCAAGAAATTGGACGCATCGCTATCTGCTCAAACATCACCTTCTAAAGGCGAGGTTCCTAAATTCCCTCAAAAACCTACGACGCGATCAAAGCCAATGCCACCGGTACTGGCTGGCACTTTTCTGACTGTACCGCACGTTAGCAATGTGGAGCGCGTTGATGGCCAAGAAGATACATATGCATCCAGTGACTCGTCAGTGAGCCCAAAACAGTCGCCGCGTTACCATCCCGAGCGTCTTACTGAAGGCGAGCTGCGCAACTTGAATGGAAACATCTGGGACCAAATTCCTGGGCGGGGTGGACATCGTAGAAAGGAAGTCAGCTCCATGGCTATATCTGAGATCTCTTCACTGGAGATCACGGGCAGTGCTTCACAACATCCATCACCAGAAATTTCCGCGGTATCAAGCAGCCCCCAGCTGCAGAACTCAGTCGACCAACAACAGACCCAGGTTGTTCGCAACGATCCCGACTCCGCGAACCTCGCATCTCCCTCGATGGCCCTCAATCTTGCCCAGCCAAGCACTATAAAGGCAGAACCATCTGCATTCGCAGACTCGCCTCATGACAGCAACGGCAGCTCCATCGAGCTATACGAGACCCCAAGCAACGAATCCATCTACGAGAGCGATCTCCTCGAAGACGCTTATGTCTCTTCAATGCTCCACCCAGATGAACGCAACGACTACCCTCGTCCCTCAGACCGCCCGTCGTCACAGCAAGCGAGCGCGACCTCGGCAGCCCATCCGCATCCTCTGGCCAGCACCAGGACCCTCCGCAATTACTCTCAGCATCTCCTCAACGAGAACATCCACAGCCTACCGGACATGCTCGACCTCATCGACAGCGCCGCCGTCGACATGGGTCTGGACCTCCACGGCGACAGTCAATTCGACGGCAGCCGCGCGGAGGCCTCGTCGACCAGCCAGCGGCGGAACGGCATTACTGATGCTCAGGCAGGAGCGCGCGACGCATCGCACGATCTCGGCGCAGCATCCTATTTTCCATCCAAGCGCGCTGGAGAGGACGGGGACGAGGGAAGGGGGAAGAGGGACGAACAGGAGGAGAGGAAGAGGGAGACGGCATGGTGGACGTTGGGCGATACGATGTGCAGTAGTCACGACCCCAGAACTGAGATGGCGGGGCGGAGCGGTTGGACAGAGGGGCGGAGGGAACGGCAAGAGCCGATGATGCATTCAAGTAAGAGTCCTGGACCATGGCCTGTGGACGTACGACCGTCTATCGAGAGGAAGCAGGCGTCGAATAGATTGATGTTTTCACAAAGGGGCTCTCTGGAAGGGGATTATTGGGAAAGACGATGATGGTGATGTGTTGAGGAAGTGAATTGACGGGCCTACGGCATTGAGATTGGAAATCACGATTGTCTCCCTTTCATACAATGACCTGTCGTAAATCTCCCTAAGTATGAAGTCGAAGCCTTCGACCTGGCCATCAGAGCGCTTACCTCATCCGGTAGTCCTGTCGAACTAACAATTCTCACGATAGTGGCCCGTGCAGCGAGGCTCTGGATAGCCTATCTGGGCACTCCCTGCTCCCCCCACTCCGAACCGCCTCTGCCCGCTCACTTCCCATCGTACCCCCGAGATCACTCAGAAATTTCCTCCCGTCTCCCTGCTCGCCAGACCCTCGCTTCTGCATGCGAGCCACCCCACCCCGGAGACATCTTGCTGCGCGTTCGACCCTGGTCGCCGTTTTGGAGAGTGGGGTTGTTGATGCCATCACTTGCGCTTGTGTCCCCACGCTTAGTTTGGCGCGCCAAGAAGGGGGATCACTCGCGACCGTCCATTGGTACGTTCACTCAGCGCTTCTTCTTTTCTCTTCTTGCCCCAAGCTTGGCTACCGTGTGGCGGAGAGCGGAGAGGAGTTCCGTGGTTGGGAGCTTGGACTTTGATCTCTAGCGGTGTGCGTGACGAGCATGCCTCCGTCAGAGTGCAGTAGGCGGTCGCCATCTAGGTCTCCTCTGCAGAAGGTTTCATCTGCTGGAAAGTTCGATTGCAGTGATTGCAGCGAGGGTAGAGATGCAGAGGGGGGCGAACTGCTCCTGGGGGGGTTTGATATAGACACGAGCAATCTGAAGCGAGCTTATTCCCTTTCTGGACCGGAGTCAAGACCGACTCGACGCTACAGGGGTTTCACGCTTCTTGGCAGTTTATTCCCGCCGCAAGATGGCGAGACGGGAGAGCCAATGGGCTCTGCCTGCTGTGAGCAGCCAGCAGTCCTGTTGGAAAACGCCAGACTTCGCCCGAGCTGTCAAGCTGCTAGAGACGCATGATTGCGCACAATACCTGCACAAAGCTCGAGGCTGCATAACTGGTGGAGCACTACATTCAACACGGCTTCCGTAGCGCGGGTAAGGGGGGGGGGGGAGACGTAGAAACCCGTCTGATGCAGGAGCTCTTGATATGTACGTATGACTTCATATGGTAGCCTAGAACCCGATGGGTGCTTGGGATTCTCAAGTATCCATTTGCTGAGTAAAGTCTTAGATTTATTGTCTGTTGAGCTCAATGCTTTTCCAGGGTTGTAGGCAATTTGCGGAGAAAGTTCGCACAAAAAGAGCCTTCTTGCAGCATTCGGCAGGGATGCGGAAGATCTCCAAAGGCTATACAGAAACAATTGCGACAGTGCGCGTCTTCCATGTCCTTGGCGGTTTGGCACCTGACCGTCGACCTGGCTCTGACCTCAGCACCTCCCACCCTCCTCCCTGGAGAGAGGGCTCCGTCGAGACTGGCAGGACGTCAGGCAAGTCCCGGATCGAGTCTTTGCCGCATCTGGCGCACCTAGTCGGTCACCAGAGCAGGTGGTAATGGTGGACTACAGAACGGCGCGGACGAAGTGCAGGCGGCTCACGCTGTAAGATGAGGGTCATCTCTGGCGTGCGATGTCGGTGTGGGTGGATGATTGGCGCAGGTAAGCGCATGAGCACGCAAAACAGCAGACTCGTGCGGGCAATTGGTTTAATTACGGCGTATCTAGGGCTGGCTGCGAGAGGCCCGAAGAGAGGCGGCGCCCTAGAGAGACCCTGTCCGGCAAAGAGTTGCCAGGGTGGACCCCTCGTTTACTGGCGCTAAAGCCGTTCACTAAGACCTGGCATCCCACCTCTGGCCCTCCAAATTGCCATCAACGTGCTCGACGCGTCTTCGACTCTTAACGGTTCACGGCTGCTTGCTCTCTTGGCTGGCGTCAACACGAGCGGCACCTCTGCCGTGCACCTGGCCTCCATCCTCCGCGCAGCCCGCGTCGTCTGCGCCTTGCCGTGCAGTGCTCGCGACTAGGCATCCAGCTGCCTGCAGCCATTTCCAACCTGCAGATGACCCTGCTCACTCGTCCCGCCCAAACGCTAGTAGTGGAATCCATCTCTGCAATTCTCTGTACTCAGATCCTTTGCCCCTCAACGCTCTTGCGCACTTCGTCTGTGTAAATTAGACGGCGGCTCTGTCTGTTAGTTTCCTTCTGGTCGTAACATCTTGGTAGTTTCGCGTCACCCCGGTTCAGGGTGACTCCTTTTCGTGAGTAAAGTTTGACGTAGTTGTGATAGCAGCCTTGGCTAACTACCTATCACGAAGCTTACTGTTTTATAGAGCACGCCCTCGTATTTCGATCCACCTTTTCGTGGTCGCCTATCCCTTCGATTCTCTAGACTTGGGAACGGATCAGCAGCAACGTCCAATGCATAATACTAGATTACATCCGAAACCATGAGTACAGAGGATGGGCAAGCTTTTGTGAAGAATCTTGCATATTTTGTTCGTACACATGAAAAAGCCTTGGCCAATGCGCTACAGCTATCAAAGCAATCTCCAAAGCATTCATCCAAGCATGGCGTATCCTCATCCGGGGGTGGCAACCTCACTTCCTTCGGTCTTGCACCTCAGAATATCAAGCCGGCGAAGATGACGCTTACCCCTCACCACCTATACTACCTTCTCTCTCGATTCGAGGATTTGAACATCTCCGTTGGGCCGATGAATGTACGGTTAGAGAACATACATGCAGAGGTTGGTCCTACAAACTATGTCTCATTCTTAAGTGGAGCACACGGATCGAAGGGACAAAGCTCCGATCGAGACTCGATCCGTTCAATCTCAAGCATGCGCAGTGTCATGTCCGGCGTGTCTGCGCTATGGACCAACCTTGGCCTCTCCTCCATTACGACGGCAAAGCTCGAGAAGCAAAAGCTGGCACTACAAGAAGACCTCAAGTACCTATATTCTGCATTCACAAAGATACCGTGTCTGCGAATCTGCCCCGATAACAAGGCCCGGCTAATTACAGGATATGAGGAATTTCCGTTCGACACCGC
The DNA here is from genome assembly GCA_021031095.1 of Bathelium albidoporum. Lineage (NCBI taxonomy): Eukaryota > Fungi > Ascomycota > Dothideomycetes > Trypetheliales > Trypetheliaceae > Bathelium > Bathelium albidoporum. The sequence goes on from JAGFVP010000161.1 coordinate 42,584, forward strand.
CGTGCCTCTCTGTGCCTTTAAGAATATTAGCTCACTCGAGATTTGTGACATTGACTTTCGTCAACTTTTCGGCTGGGATAGGCTGGCCGAACAGATTCGCAGCCTGTCCATCAAAAGGGGCTCTGTAGATGACCCAGCAGACGTTTTGACAAATGTGGTGTTGGACGACATGGATAGGCGGAGAAGACGTTCAGCCAAATCCCCATCTTCTGCCGCTCAACCGTGGCCCGCTGCAAGTCCCGCATCGAAGGCTCCGGATTCTGCAACATCCTCGTTTGCACCAGAATCCCCTTTTACTTCCGATAAGCGATCTTCAGTGGGAAGCCCCAGAGGAATGCATTTAGCGCGATCAGGTTCTACAGGTTCGCATACTGCCCGACCGACTACACGACAACGACAGAAGAGTCACTCGCCCCATCGACCACCTAGCTCGAGACATGGCTCTGCAAACGGTCAATTCGGTGGATCTTCCAAAACCCGACGAGAATCTGGAAGCTCTGGTTCGAGTAGAGCGAGCACTCCACGAACGAGCTCCACCAATCTACTTCTCAACATCTTACCTGCAACAAAGTGGCGGTTCTTACGACATCTGGGTCTAGCAGATAATGGCCTAACGACTCTCTCGGCACTGAGCCTGTGGCCAGTGTGCAATACCTTACAGTCGTTCGATCTTTCTTCGAATCATTTCGGGGAAATTCCGGACAGCTTGGCATCCTTGACCTCTCTCACCGCCCTGAACCTGTCCAACTGCATGATTGATTCTTTGCATTCGTTGACGAGGAGCTCGTTGCCAGCCATCACCACGCTCAATCTCCGTGCCAATCGTCTCGCATCCATAGCCGGCATCGAAGGTCTCCTTGCGCTAGAGAGGCTCGATTTGAGAGAGAACAGGATCGCCGATCCAGACGAGCTGGCACGGGTGACGGCTCTGCCGAATATACGAGAAATTTACGTTGCCAAGAACCCATTCACCAAGACGCACAGCAACTACAGAGTGACAATATTCAATTTATTTCGAAAAGTGCCAGGAAATACCGAAGACGTCTTGATTGATACCACTGGACCCAGTCACTCAGAGCGCAAACAGCTCATAGACCGTGCTCCTGAGCCAGCAAGCGTCCCCGTAGTCAAATTTCAGGCTGAAGACGACCCTTCGTCAAAGTCTTCACAGAAAAAGCTGGACAATACCGATGCCGAAGATGTTGCGGTTCCGGAATCGTCCTCGAACCGGGAGGCTGGGAGCGAAACAGGCTCTTACGGAGCCAACACACAACGGCGGCGTAAAACACCGAGGAGGAGAATCGTGGAGCTCTCGTCCTCAGAAAGCTGGCAAAGGTCCTGCTCCGAGTCTTTCGACGGCCCAACCGATACGCAGAACGCTCATAAAATGGAAAATCAAACCGAATCCTACACTACGGATTCTGCTATGGCGGAACCCAGCCCTACGAACAATGCGCCAAAGCTGCAGTCACTTGACGGCACTGGCTCGTCGGCAAACGGAAATGCAGGTACGAACGGATTCGCTGAATTCCAGAGAGAGGAATTTAGCAACCCAACCTTGACAGGGGAAGCATACAGGAAGAAGATAGAAACACTACGGAACGACTTTGGCGCAACGTGGCTAAGCGCTCTAGACAGCAACGAATGGCCCAGTCAGAGATCTTCGGGTCAATTTCCAGAAAAAGACTTCAACTCAGCGACATTGAGGCCACGTCCACAAGGTGCGGCGATGAGCCAAGGGATAACATCTGGGACTGGGACGTTGGGTTGAAATAGACGTGCCTAGAAAAAATTCCTGTTAAGCAAGGAGGAAAAGTTAGAGCATCTCCTTTTACAGCGCGGGGGGAGGGATAGTTGTTTGCTGTTCGCAATGGCAGGGAACTTTTGCTTCATATTGGCTGTTTTTCATATGCATGCGTTGCCTGGATTGGGACACTGTTTCTCTTCTTGTACACACTTTTGTTGTTCTTTTGTCGCTTTTGGTTTGGGATACCCTGTTTGCTTCGGTGGTGGCTCTCCTTTTGCCTGTTTGGCTACACAATTCAGTCGGCCGCCCCTTGGTGATGGTCGCTATGTGCATACCTGTGGCGTCTTTCATCCTTTGGTTTGACTCCTACCGCCTCTCCCTTCTTTACTCTTCTTCGCGAGCCTGAGGGCATGTAGTGGCATGAATCAGATAACGAGCAATCAAATTCGCTACGAATCGTCAGAACGTGAGGGCCAAGTAGCTGTTTGCCGGAAGATAGTATCGTAAACGCTAAGTTGCGAGGAAGGCAAAGCGTATGTTCTAGTCATCAAGTGTTGGCGGTTGCAGACTGGATGAGTTAGAGAAGCGTAAAGGGCGCGGCGTGACGACCAGGAAGTGCTCCATCGGCCACGTCCTCTACCAGAACTACGGGCGAAGGCCTCCTCTAAGTCGTCATAGCCTGTGATTCGTCAAGTAGAAGGATTATTGGGGGAGGTTCTGGTCGCGCATTCCTGGTGCAGTGCAGTCAATCGCGCGCTTCCGAATCGGGCCTGAAGCAACGGGCCGGCTGCTCGCTCACGCTGAAACAAAACTTCGCCGCCACAACCTCGACTCATCAGCCTGTCTCCCAGCTCCCGTCCGGCCTTTGCTCCCACCAGCTGCCACTGCTCTACCCTTCTCGCTGCCGTATCTACCCAGACTCTGTGTCAGTACATCAGCCATCGTCGCGTGCTTGCCTTAGGCAGCGAACAACCCGTCGTTCCTCCGCCGCCGCGAGAGCTTCTGGCCACTGTACACACATCTCCAACCGCGACAACAAACCGTCTGCCCCTCTTCGCCGAGCAACTTATTCTTGCTGCTCTCATTCTGGTCAGTTCCCAACACATTCTACACAGCATTGTCCGAGCCAAGGCCTGCATCGCGTGATCCGGCTGTGCCTGTGTGCGGTTTTGAGGGGTTCCGCGCTGCAAATTACCTCAACGTTGGCCAGTCACAAAACGGAATCATACACGCGACTGAACGAGATCAAAAGAGACCGATCGTCTTGCTATCTCGGCCTCACGGCTTGAGTTGGTACGTTGACAGCCCCACACTGCTAATCCGAGCCACTGGCGTGGCTCGCCAATTGTCCACCACCGTAGCTGACGTTTTTCTAATACAGCATTCGCAGCACTCCCACTGATCAAAAGGCGTTGGCTCCTAGGCCTCTGTCTGATACCGATCGCGTCGGTAGCTAAAGTCTTTTTTACAACCGAACCTTGCGGACGCCGGCAATGGCGGAAAACGATGTGGATCTAGATTCCATCATCGACAGATTGTTGGAGGTGCGCGGCAGCAGGCCCGGCAAGCAAGTCCAGCTCCAAGAGGCGGAGATTCGTTTTCTCTGCACCAAGGCTCGCGAAATTTTCATCTCGCAGCCCATTCTGCTCGAGCTGGAGGCGCCCATAAAAGTACGTCATTAGGGTCGATATTTCTAATCCTCCCTGCGCCTTAAGAGAGGAGTTTCCCTTGCACCGTTAGGCTAATAGTGGACTCAGATTTGTGGTGATATACATGGTCAATACTACGATCTGTTGCGCCTGTTCGAGTATGGCGGGTTCCCGCCTGAGGCTAACTACCTCTTCCTGGGCGATTACGTCGACCGTGGCAAGCAGTCTCTCGAGACCATATGCCTCCTCCTGGCGTACAAGATAAAATACCCAGAGAACTTTTTCGTCCTACGTGGCAACCACGAGTGCGCATCCATCAACCGTATCTACGGCTTCTATGATGAATGCAAGCGGCGGTACAATATCAAGCTATGGAAGACATTTACCGACTGCTTTAACTGTCTTCCAATTGCTGCCATCATTGACGAAAAGATCTTTACCATGCATGGAGGACTGAGTCCAGACCTCAACTCGATGGAGCAAATACGTCGTGTCATGCGACCCACGGACGTAAGTTTGCACCCCGATCCATACAATCAGTCTCGTCCGGTTTTTTTTTTGGGGGGGGGCCTATGCAAAGCTCGATGTGGGCATCAGTTGCGGCCTGCTGACAAATTAACTATCTAGATTCCGGATTGCGGTCTGCTTTGTGATCTGCTCTGGTCCGATCCTGACAAGGACATTACCGGGTGGAGCGAGAACGACCGAGGCGTATCCTTCACCTTTGGTCCGGATGTCGTTTCGCGATTCTTACAGAAGCATGACATGGACCTTATCTGCCGCGCGCACCAAGTCGTCGAAGACGGATACGAATTCTTCTCTAAAAGACAGCTCGTAACCCTCTTCAGTGCGCCCAATTATTGCGGCGAATTCGACAACGCAGGCGCCATGATGAGCGTCGATGAGAGCCTGCTGTGTTCTTTCCAGGTAAGTCAACGTCCCCCAGTATGGCACGGCGGATTTTGTCTGCATCCTGCAAAGCAGCACAACAATCATCTACATAGCCATCTCGCTATTTGCAATGCTGATCCATGATCAACTTTCTACAGATCCTAAAACCTGCGGAGAAGAAACAAAAGTACGCCCCCAGTCTACTCGGTGGCGGCTCTAGCAAATCCACCACGTCCCCTCGCCACAAGAAGAGCATGTAAAAGCACACAGATGACCAACATTCATTCCTTTTCACAGCAGATTCGGCCGAAGATAAAGTCCCAGCTTGCCTCCTTCCACCCGGTTTCCCCCGTCGAGAGCTTGCCAATCTACTTCGCACACGCCCCCTTCGATTCCGTTTCGGCTCCTCGGCCTCGCTACCCATCGTTATCCTACCCCCCAAGCCATCGCGGCCTCGAGTGTTCCAACGTCCTAGCCCTGTTTGTCATACTTGTTATCCCCCAACGAACATCGGTTAATAACCCTAAGAGCGCGCGGGCGCGGGGAAAGTCGGCTTTCTTTGTCAATGTGCCATCGGCTTCAAAGGGGGAAAGCACCATACGTGCAGTCAATACATCTTTTGTCTCGGTCGGCGCGATTCAGTGGGTTTACGCGTGGCAGCAATAGCAGCAACTTCATATATGGCTTTAGAGAGGGGAACGGGAAAAAAGTGGGGTTCCATCAAACTTGTATGATGACTTTGCTGTTCGTGGCTTTTCCCTTTCTTTTTTTTTTATCCTGCCTTTTCGGGTGATTCATTGATTGATTGACTTGACGATGAACGACCTGTGATGGTTGCGCTCGAGTGGTAGATAACACGTGAGACTTCATTGAGCTTCGCTCGTGGGCAGCATTGTCGGGGTGCAAGGCTGGGTTTGCGGATTCCTACTGCTCTCTGGTGGGAAGCTGGGGGATGGGAGGGGGGCACTGCTGTGCGTATGGTCATTACTTACTCAATTTGACTTTTTGTTTTTTTTTTTTCCTAGCCCATCGCCTTTCTTAACTTGACGTCCTATGTCTTCATGCGCAGCTGTAGTAGTGTCGCCCTGAATTAATTGTGTTTGTGCAAATGAGATTTATCGCGATTTGTCCCAAGCAACTGCCGGTAGTGGATCCTTTGTAAGTATTGTGTTCTCCTTCGGCGCCTTGACATCCTCTGAGCTCGCTCCTTTGGTTGCTTTAGAGCCAAGGCTCTGTGCTCGGCTTATATCATGACTCTCACACAGCAATCTTCTGTTCTAATATGATAGAACGGGATACCTTAAGCATCTTTCAAAGCCATCCTAAAACCTTGCAAAAGCAAGTCCAAGCCAAGCGGGTTTGTTTTGATCTTGTTTCGTTTGCAAGAGAAAAGTATGAAGCTAAATTGTATAAGAATACCAAGATGAATTTGAAGAAATTTTTCACGGCCCAGACGTACTATGTAAGGTAGCTTTTATCTATTTATGTTAGAGCTATACGTTTCCAACGCTATTTACGGTGCGGGTAGGCCTACCTTCCTTCAGAATGACGGTTTGGGAGCATGCCGAGCCTGAAGAGTTACACCAGCGCAGCCGTAACGACATTTAGGTCTTCGCATTAGTGGATAGTAAAAAAGCGTTCGACGTTCGCCAGATAGGTGCTCAGACGTCATAGCGGTCGAAACAATATCGGAGTCTGCTTGCACTTCGACGCGGGAATAGTAGAGATTTTCGCGGGGGTAGTTGCCAAAGCCAGGACCACGGTAAGAGGCAGCCGCCTTTTTGAGAAGCCACAAGTTGTTCATGATATGAACACGCAGTTCGTGCGTTGCCCCGGAGTGAATGGCGTATTGGCAAATTGTTTGGACTTTTTGGTGGGAATCCAGCATCTTGCCGGCACATGACAAAAGCTGGCTTGCCTCTGGAAAGCCGCCGAGTTCTTGGATTCCACGCTTGACATCCTCGACCGTGGTGGTAGCAGTTATTGGTAAGTTGAAAGTTGGACCTACTGCTACATTTTTAGTGTTTGTAATCGTCCTCAGTCGTTATTAACATACATCTCATGTGCTGTAGGTAGCAAATTTGCACATTACTTGAACCGTGAGCTGCGAGACGAATGCTGGCAATTATTGTGGACTCGTTGGTGATCCCAAAAGTGTCAAAGGGGGCTTCATCGTTCAACCGTTTGTCGGAATACATTAAGTAGAAGAGTTGCATTGGCACTCCTCTACGCTCCGAAACTATTGTACGCAGTATTTCACTTGTTGGACGCTGCCTGCTGAAGGCGTCAAAGCGTACGACAATTAACCTTGGTGTAAGCCCTCTCACGAAGATCTGATGAATGGCCGGAAGACGCGGCATTGGGTCTCCAGAAGTTTGTGCAAAAGTTTTGTTTAGGATTAGGGCTTGAGGTCATGGTCGGTCTATGCTCGGCGCGGTGTAATAGCTCGTCCTTTTCGAAGCGTCGTTTGATTCTTTTATCGCCTGGTCAGATATTAGTGTTACCAGGAAACTCGAAGAACTGACCTTGAGAAGGTTCAAATGAGCTCACGCGAAAGCTTGGTGTAGGAGCTTCTCGTATCGCAGGTTCTGACGAGATGAAGTCTCCGCCGTAGAGATAGCCGTGTATGGTATTCTCATAGCTGGAAATAACGACCATGTCATCCCGGTAGTCGTCTCGCAGTTGATTAAGACGTTGATGTAGCAACACTACGTTCTGTATGAGCTGGATGATCTCGGACTCGACCTTTGAAGACGTATTGTAATTGGATGTAGTGTTGATGCTATTCGTGCTTGTGAGCCAGAAGATCTAAGATGAGTGATGGATGTCATTTCAATACTAATTGGCCGCTACAAGGGCAACACTTAGCGAAATTTTAGGACTGCTCAACTGCTTTTGCAAGCTTTCGATCTGCGATGCACTCCATACGACAGAGCATAAAGCGTATGGTCAAGCCGTATCGCCTGTGCTCACATCATTATTTATCACAGTTGCATTTCTGAGCATCACTAATATGCTCAGAACATGTATTTATAGAGGCTTGCTCTGCTGCTTATTTCCTGTTCTTTAGTTCAACTTAGCTAGTATAATTTGCTGCCTAAGTTCATACTCCACCACCATACCGCCTTAATCCGGTTCTATAGTCCCATTACATGGGTCTGGGTATCGCCTTTGTATTGAACAATGACTTCGTTCGACTTTCGACAGGTCTCTATGTAATCCGTCAAAGCAGGCTTGAGGTCAACAGAGACCATTGGGTGCAGGACGCCACGCGATGCTGTTTCATCATCGAGATTGTCTTGTAGTGTGCTCAGGGCGAAATACATAGATGTAAGATCTCGAGACGCATCGTGTAGGTGCTTGGGAGTACTTGAGAGCTTTTCAATCTTAGCGTAAATGGATTTGGAAAAGGTGTATGTCAGTCCTACGATCCCTGTAGTCAGAGCAAATCCTTCAGGCACAGGTAATCCAGCGATTTGATGGATTCAAGTCAGTAGCTAAGCCAGCAAGAGTGGAAGTTGGGAGGCGAAAGGCTGAGCCGAGTTGCTATCAAGCTGCCGTAAGCTTACAAGCTTTGCCGCAAAGCTATCTTTGTGCTACAATCTTCAACGTATCAGAACCTTAGCAAAGAGATTGACCAGGAATAGCCGAAACAGCCCTGTGTGAAGCCACACCGAATAATTCAAAGTAATCCAAATTCCTGCTAGCCTAGGGATTCGATTAGCTCAAATTGACGTCGTTCCACCATTCACATGACATTTGAATTGTTGATGAAGCTCGCAGTATATGTGTGTAAGGTTGAACAATCGTTCATTTCCATTTCAAGAGTTTTATCCCCACGCTAAAATCTAGCTTAATTTATAGCATCCCAGAGCGCAAAAGCGGTGATTAGCGAGGATTCTAACACGTTTCAGCTTGAATCTTGCAAACTATCAGCCGCACTAAGAGTTCGTATTACCCGATCAAGCTTAGCGCGGAACGAAACTCTTGAAATGGACCTTTGTACAAACAGCGCGACTCGAACTGCGAACCCTAGCTTGATCTTGCCGTCTCGGGCTACGGCAGTGACACACCTTACACCGAAGACGACTTCATGTTAGTTGAGTGGTTTATCATATGCCCGTCCTAACCTGCCGGCCTAGGTGACAGTTAGCAAGTCGGGTGGCTGAGAGTTGAATGAGGTAACCGAGAGCTCGGATGACCTATATCCTGCCATAGAATACCTGTCCTGTCCCATTCATACCGTTTGCGTCCACAACTTTCGGTATCACAGATGTTATCTTTCCTTATCTACCTGTCAACCACAGATTTGGACCACCATTAGGTGAAGCGTAGTATCTGCAGCGTATCAGGTTATTAATAAGGCCGTCGATCTGGAATAGCGGGAACGGCATCGTGTGAAGCCACAGGTCATTTCTCGAGCTGAAATATGGCCGGATCCCCATTCACATCCCCAGATATGCACAAGCAATCAGAACAAACACCGGAAAATGCTTCATTAAGCGAGATTCGCCGTTTTGTGGATGTATGGCGAGCTCAGAAGTCCAGCATCGCTGATCTTTTCCATCAAGCGTCTCATTACTGCACGTCTCTATTCGTTCAAACACGCATAACAAAAGCCCATGTATCAGTCCTTACGCAAGAGCGCATTTGGCCCACACGATCCGGCGTCTGATTTGAAATAGTCGAAGATTTGAGGTAGCATGTAACTCGTGAGAAATGGGTCAGAAACAATATAAATTGAGGTTACTTACCTGAATCAAGTGATTGCTTCGAAACGAGCATTTCACCATCTTCATCTTCCTCTGTCCTGCAAACAATTCCTTAATCCTCATTTGCAACATCATCAGTCAACCAACAATACTTTCCAACGTCAAATATCAAGATGGCTGGAGCTATCAACCCTGCCAAACTCCCTGGCGCCTTTTTGTTCCTTACCATTGAGACGCCTTCAGGCAGTTTCGCTTCTGTCGCCTATGATGCGAACATTGTGAGCGGTACCAAACTGAAAGATCTCAAAACTCGGTACCTAGCTGCAGGTGGCGCGAATTTGCCCTTCAATGAGAGATTCGCAGCTTTGCCCGCAGATGGTTCCAAGGTCTGGGAGGGCTCTAATCACACTAGCTATGGTATGTGAGGCCGTTCGAATTTCCCCACCCCGTTCCATGCCGACATTCATTTAGGTGGCATCTTCGGGGGCCCGAACGGCCTGCCAAGCCCTATCAGCATCTCCTGGCCATATAAAAGTGGCCCCTTACAAGCCGGCGTCTACATATCTTATTGGAACTTTCCCAAAGGCGGGAGAGGAATCCATACATCATCGGTCACGCAACTTTTCGATAAGACTGCTATAGTCCCCTATATGAACTTGTACGAAGGAAATGCGACCAATCTCGTTTCCGATGATATGCCACTCGTGAAGAAACAAGTGACCAAAATCACGATTGATTGGTATGCCACTCATTCTGATGTTGGCGATTTGAAATGGAAAACGGAAGAACTTTAGCAAGCTTACTCTGCTGGGAACGGTCCCTTACGGTCGTCGCTGTCTTTGAGGTTACGTTTACGGTCCTTTCTGAATGAGAATCTGAGATGATTAGGCTGAGAGTTGGGTAGCATTTGCGCTTGATGCTTAGTCTGAATGAATACTATTGCCCTTGAAATCTGCAGGCAACAGTTTACTGTGCTATCTTCATAATACTTGGGTTGTTGTTCATGGCTGGAGCTTGATGACAGAACACAATATTGAGCTATTCCAAGCTGCTTCGATTCGATACCGCAACAATGGAAAGTTGCAAAAAAGGCGTCTCCATAATATCGTTGCCAAAACCCTTGCGAGATGCCATTCTTGTCACTCTAAAACCGTCATCTTTTAGTCAATTCGATATGCATTATCCAAGATCCTGAAAGCGATTGGGAATCTGGATCATTCAACATGGCTTCAGTGAATAGAAACGCGCCTACTAACATTATTTCAAATGTGTCCGCTGATATGGATTTTGGGTTCTTAGAAAAGCAATAACAGAGCATTCAACATGACGGAGGATTTTCAGTCATTCAACATGGTTTCGGTACATCGAAATGCGCTTATCAAAATTGTTTCAAAGCGTCTACAACTATGGATTGAAGGCTCCCAGAAAAGCTCCGGCAGAGCATTAATATAACGAAGGAATTTCAGAGTAGGAAATATGGCCGTGACAATATTTGGGTCGAAGCGATGCGTTTTATTTGGAGCACTACTATATCTCCAGATTCTTGCAATGTTGCAGAACATCAGATTCATCATTGTGGCTGCGTCTTACAAGAAACGATACGCTCTCCAAGCACTCAAGATTACTGTTCTGGGCAGACCTAATGGGAATGCTGGGGGTATGCTTATATGGAAGGTTACCTTGAACCCGTTTCTTCACTTCTGGACGTTCTGCGACAAACTGTTTCCTTTCAAGTGGCATACTAGACAGTTAGTCAAGGAAATTTTTTCTTCCGGCTCACGCCGAGATCACGTCCCAGCCAGAGAGCAGAAGGCAATATCGAGGAATTTGATCTAGCCATCGAAGCAGCATCATTCAGAGTTACAAGAGACAGACACTTGGATTTGCATGGATATATTTCCTGCACTTTCTGGTGTAGCGCAAGCCATGCAATTACTGCTTGGGGATTGTTATGTTGCTAGTATATTCGACGGGAAATTAGTTGGTGACAACGATCAAAGAAGTTGTGTGTTGCTTGTAGAAAAGGCTCGGAGACGTTGCCATGAATACATAGTATCTTCTTGGAATTGAGCATTCCGTGACGAACGTCTGAGCTGGGATCGGGTCCTCAAAGGTGCAATGCTTTCCAGTGGTCCATCAAGTGGATCTTCAAACCTCAAAGTCAACCATTGTTGAGATACAGCTCATTCCAGTGTTCCCCTTTACCAAGCTCCCTCAGAGAAACCTTTTGGTGTTGTAAGTGGTGACTGTATAGCATTACGTACGCTCTGGTGGCCGGCGTCATCCTCCGACTTTCTCGATGATTCTTTCTTTTGGTAAACAGAGCACCAGGTTAGATGACGGATGCTGTAGGATCTTTGAACACATGATAAGTACACGGGGAGGTATTCATATCTTCTAAACGACTATTAATGGCAATTCAGATGATTTGAGTCCGAAGTAACGGCGGGTCTCCGCTTCTTGTACTTGATCTCACCTTGACTGAGCTTATTTCGAGGTGGGGTTTGGAATAAGGCAACAAACCCATCCGTTTTCAGTGACAGCTAGACAGTATCTTGTCTTGCTCGAAAAGTACTCGTCACTTGCAAGCTGGCTTTACGTGAACTTCCCGCGAACAGTTTAGCTATCAAAGGCGTTTCGATCCAGGTCCGACTGGAACGCCGCAGGGGGCCTTGCTTGGACTCTGGGCAATTCATCATTGCTTACACTGCGATAGCAATCCTTGGAGAAGTAGCACATCCACATCTTTTCGCCTGGACTAACCAAGAACGTTTTGCATGGTATTTGAGACACGTGCAGGAGCAGCTGAGCTAGATGCAGGGACTTGGTTTAACTTGGATCTTTTCGAACTGGCGGACCTAGCCTTTGCATGTTCAGATGGGACTTTTCAGGAATTCCTCGTGCAAGAACTGCTGTGAGCTGCTTAGTGGCTGTCTTGACGATACAAGATAATTTCCTCTAGCATGTGTGGTCGAAGGGCGGCGTCCCGGCAAGCGGAAAGCAGTCCAGGCTCGAGACGCCAGCCCAGTTTCAGCTGGCCTCCCACAGGCCACCGCTCTTCCCGTTTTTTCTTTCAGCCAGCCTCATAAACGGTTACAATGCATTTTAACGCGATATTTCAGCAAACGTACCTATTCGATGTGTCAAGTCCTTTTACGTCAACCGCCGCTTTTTCTGTTCACATTTTGCAAGCTGCCCATCCGCAATGGTAGACGTCACCTCCATAGCTATTGCCATTGTATCCCTGGTTACCTCAGCTCTTGTGGCAGGTATATCATCATGGGTAGCATACACTACTGAGAAACGTAAGGCCATTCGCGAAGAGGAGAGAATCCTCCGCAAATATCGAGATCCACTCGCACTCGCCGCACATGATCTTCAAGCACGCTTATACAACGTATTTTCCAAAAACGGACTTTACTTAGCAAATGAGAAGGACCAGGACGCCCAGGACTCACTCTACATATACACCTTGTTCTTGATGGGCCAATACCTGGCATGGAGGCATATCTTACGTCAACGGGCACAGTTCGTGGCGTTCACCGCCCAAAACCGCTCGAAGAAGCTAATCAAGCTTTTGGATACAATTACCTTTGTCTTGAACACCGGCAAACCTTGGGGTGAGCCTGGTATGTTGATGAAGAGCCATCAAACGGCCATCGGTGAAATTATGACCGTGAGGGATGAAAAGGAAGGAGAGCTGTTGTGTATGGGACTCTCTGCATTTACGAGAAGGTGGAAAGCTGAAGAGATCGTGATTGCTAGCCGGAATCGCGGAGATCAACATCAAAAAAATCACGACCGTAGTGATAATGGTCGCCAGGGCCAGAAAATAAATCTCCTCCCCTTTGCAGAGGCCAGCGCGGATGCTTCAGACTTGACCGAGGACCTTCCACTTCACATCTGGTTTCGTCCCTTATCCGAAGCCGTTCACTACTTAGTTGATCGTTGGCGTAATCACGACTTGGACGCTCACGGGGCGCGGTTTCGAAAACTACAGCATCTTCTCCGAGATCTGGTTCTTTTGCTAGATCCAGAAGCAGAAACACGGTCGGAGTTCAAACGTGTGGCAAAGGGAGTCGGCTGTAAATGCAGCGCCTGCGAGGCTCAGAAAACATGATCAAGGGCGAATAAGAGCGCGCCAGCCAATAATTTAGCATCGGCTTGAACGTCTTTTGCAACGACTGCCTGAATAGATCCACGAAGTTGAAGAGTTTTCGAAATCTCCCATAGTGTGAGCCTAACCTACCACGCCTGTTTCGGAGTAAGATGATCGATATACTCGAAATTCGGCCGCCTTGCCCGCACCCCCATTTCTGCTAGCAAAATTCGGCCAAATCAAAATAGCACGCAACGCTGAGCCTGCAGCTATTTTGCTGCTACTTCTGCTGCTCTAATAGGCGTGTTGCTCTGTAAGATAAATCCATGAAGGTGCTTCCATGAATGCATTGTTGGTCACAGTAATCCGGCGAGTGCAGAATATCTATAGAGGCAAAAGTTTTGTCGGCCACATGGCTGAGTGGAGCAGATCATACCCAAGCATACTCGCGGAGCGCGAAGTATCTCCTTGGTTGCGCGTTGTCCACAACCAATTCAATATCTCTTTGGTTTCGACGTTGACTGCTTAAACTCTTTGAGTCAATGCCCGAGAAGATGGTTCCTGAACTGGGCAAAGGTATTTTGTATCAAACTTCCTAACGGTGCAATCTTACGAAAGTTTTTGACAAATACATTGCATGATGGTGGTCGCAGGGAAGTGATAGTTAATGAAGAAAAGGCCGCGGCGATAGGTTCGTCGCTAATATTCTTAATGAAGGTATGCTTCCTTTTTACCCACATTAGTTCTATCCCTTGATCGCAGCCAAATCAGGCTCAAACTATCATCGTGTAATTTAGCTTCTCGCACCAATGTTTATCACCGTTCAGCTCATATGATCTGGGTCTGGTCTCTTGAGACGGCTGATCTACAGATTGCGTCTACTTCATGCTCTCTTCTGCCATCCACTAGTTTGGTTAGCTGCATGTACGCCATAGGCCATTGGCTGCACCTGATCTAGACCTTGTTTCGTCGTGAGTCTACCTCTGCCAATGAGCTGCTGTCGCTCTTCCATCTCTCGCTACCACAGAACAGCCTCTCAAGCCACCAACCTGATCCCAGCTCATTGCAGGTCTCCTTCGCTCTAATATAAATGACGTCTCGGGCCTTCGCTGAGATCTATCTTCTCTTAATCGATACTGAGCTACCATTGACATACTTTTCCAGCTATGAAGGGGTTTAAATCATTTACCACAATGCTGGGTTCCCTGGCGCCAGGGCCAGAGAAACGACAACAGAAACGGCCTTTACAGTCACTTTACACGCCTGCGCCGAACAGCTCGGCTCCTAGCGATGCGAACACTCTACCAAAATCCAATGCGAGGACGCGAGTCTCTCAAAAACGACTCTGGACGAACATATTGATCCTGGGTTCAGCAATCATCCCTTCTGGCGTCCTGTTCTGGTGGATTAAGGATACCATACAACGTCGGCCCAATCTAGTCAAGGCTAGCTCTATTGGAGGCCGTCTTAGCTACACAGAGGCAAAAGCAATCGACTTTGTGTGTAGCGCGGTGCTTGCACCCTTGATTATGGTGACTCTCGACTATCTCTGGTTCGAGAATGCCCGCATTTCAGTTGTCAATAAACCACGAAATAACTACCCACTTGCGTCTTTGCTGGAGGCAAGCAATACATCTTCAGGAGGTTTCAACCCTCTCAAGTTTTGTACTCTACTACAGGGTAAAACATGGAGGTTCTTCTTGCTCAGCGTATTAGTTCTTTTATCAGGCGTGGGCGGTAAAATGTTATCCAACTTCATCGCTTATGAGGCCTTCTCATATCCGGACGCTCAACAACAGGCACTTGGCAAAATGAGTGTTGACTCTTCCGACTTCGACTTTTCTTTTGGTCTGCACGCGAACAACCCCTTGTCAGATGCACCCCAAGTCTCCACTTCGCTACAATCTAATATTGCTGGCCAGGTAACGGGCCTTCTCACTGGTCTTAGTTTCGAGGATACTGTTGGAAAGTTAGATAAGGGGACTGCCTACATTGGCACCAACGCGACTGAGCAATCCCTAAATGCCCTCAATGCATCGGTTGTTAGTCTAGCGAACGTTCCCGGGTACCGCCTTTCTATTAACTGCCAGCCCCTTCAATCGGACGTCTCCGGAGTAACCCAAATGGGTAAAACTTATTATCAAATAATGCCTTTGTTTATCTGCCCAAAAGGGAAGCCGAACCCCCTGTGCAATACAATGTATTATGCACAGATCCCTGGTACCATGGGTATCGGAATTTCCACGGCCGATAATGACGTATACCAGTATATTGCGTTTTCGCTAAACGATACTCGGGCATATCTTGGCTTATTATCGAGTTTCAATGACTCTACAATCACATTTCCTTCACCTTTCGGCGAGATTAAACCGAAGGCGTTTGACATGACATCTTCTGGCTTCAGCGGGACCAAGGCTACAATGACGACCTGGGGTATCGACTGCGCAATCATGCGCCAGGAGGGACTCCTTAATTACAATCGCCTTGTGGGAGGGGCCTGGAACAGAGCTGAAACCTCTTTTTCGGATGAGAAAGCTGTATCACCGTCTTTTCTCGGTAATTGGCAAACTGCTCTCAATTATCAAGCACCCCACTCATCAATTCCAGGACTGGGTCTCCCAATTGCTCAAACAGCTGGGTCAATTGACAATGGGCCACCATTCAACTGGACCGTATTTGCTCTGAGCATTCTTTATGCGTCCGGTGAAGTACAGCGTATGTCGTATGAAGTAGCTGCTGACAATTCCCCAAACGCTTCAGCAGACCACTACAACGTCAGTGCTATAGTTCAGGTCGATTCTTATCGAATAACTTACATACCACTCATTCTCTTTCTTGGCTTGATCAGTGTTGTCGGCGCAGCTATCATCGTGTACGCTCTTGTCTTGTATACTCGGAACGCACCAAGTACAAAAGCAGCTTACCATATCGATGTGCTGCGCTTGATGGTTGACAGTGTTTCTGGGCTAGAAGAATCTACATCTGCGATCGCAGATGCTGGGAGGCTGAGCGAGAAAGAATTAAAGGAATGGGCGCAGAACTTCCAAGTCATATATTCTGAGGTCGGTGAGGGCAACGACTTGATCATGCGATTGCGCCCAACAGGACCCATTCAAAGTCGAAAAGAAAACGCTGATCCCTAGTTTCCGTTCTAGCTCTCAGCCATATCTTTTCAACCTTGTACCTGACACATGCTGGCTACATGACTGTTTCTTCCTGCAACTGACTGGATATATTTGTGTTTAGATATCATAGTGGCTAGTTGTCTTCACTTCTAAACACGCATGAAGCCGAGTGGGGCCTAAATTGGCGAATGGATGCCTTGCATAATGATGTTTCCATGGGTTGAGGCTTCAAGTCAGACAGCAGATATTCGGCTGCCCGTCCTCGGGCAGGCAAGCACCGCCCACAAGCACGTGATAGCAGCCTAGAATATTACTTCAACAGCTCACCTGCAGCTTCACTTAGATAGAACAACAACCAATACAACTGCAATTCGCATCACTTGTGAGCCCAGACTATCTGCTTTCCAACACAACATGTAATCCGTATTCAATTGTAGCCCGTCCTGCATCTACGCTGGCCTCCGTTCCGGTATCGCGCTGGCGCTGCTTTCGACGTCTGTAAAGATCTCCCCTTCTCCTTACCGACTGTCCGTCCTGGTTTTTGGCTGACGCTACTGCCTTCTTATCTGCACCTTTAGCTGTTGTATTGGCCGGCTGTGTCCCATTCCGTTTTTCCCCTTCCCAGCCTGCCTAGTTAAGTTGACGTGTCATGCGGTGTAAACAATGTTTTTACAGCCCTGATATCCTTCAGCTTTAGCTTCTATTTCCCCGGCCCTCCATCCTTTTCAACTGCGGTACTTTTCTAGTGCCGCCTACCAACATTAACTGCCTATGTTTACTCCTCAAGCGGCGTGAAAAGATGCCTAACTGGAGCTATTGCTATCCACCGACTTCAGAATTATCCTTATCTAGCCAGTCAATCCGTCTGTTATAGGTTATTCTAAGTCCGAAGGGAAGGAAGGTACCATCCTCTACAATGCACCCTCGTAACAGGTTTTTGTCTGTTCATGCGGTCCTGGATTTTCATTCTTCAGACGATATTGAATTGCTGGAGCACGAAGCGCCGATGTTGCAATCGCTGTCAATTCAAGACGGAGAAACTTGCTCAAGCGACCGAAAACAACCAACTTGCACTGGACGGCTTGACTAGTTAACGGTTCAGGGTTCGTGTCTTTGCAAGAATTGCCCAAATCACGGAGGTGCCCACACTCGCTCTCCTGCGCAAGAGGCCGAAATCCAGGCAACGAAGTTCTCAGCAATTGACTACGTGCACATCATATACGATGCAGTAAGTAAAAGAAAATAGGAGAGAGCGTGAGGTGCGCAAGTGTGGCAAGGACGGTAGAAGACAGAGAGATTCAGTTCTTTTGCCAGCCTCAGCCTATTTTGGTTTGGCTTCATCTGCTCATCTAATCCCCCAGTCTGACGGTCAGACTCCCTCGTTTGTGATAAGAGCGCAAACCAAGGGACAAATGAACGACGAGCGTTAACTTGCTCACTGTCCTCTTAAAAGCAGATCATCGAGCTGACCATTCAACGTATAATAAATTCCGAACGAATACGCGGTAAGTCCTCTCTGCAAAGACTTTCGCTTACATCTCCATGCTGATCCTCCGGATCCATAAGCGCCACAAAGGCGAACTTGATCGCTTCCACAGAATCTGCGCTCGAACTTTTCATCAATACCTCAGATGGCAGTGGATGAAGCAGAATAGAACGTGACATGCCGTCAAGCCAACAGACCCAATCGCCAGTCATTCCCCGTATTCGGCGTTGACAAGGCGCATTGGGTCTCTCCAACAGAACCCGTTTCAACACGAGAACAATGCGGATAATAACTTGGTCGCTGGAGGATGAGCGCTGAAGCCTTCTCGTTGGGGTCAACGGCCGTCCCTTTACTACGAAATTGATATGGGCCTTCACTGTGACTACGCAACTGCGCAAGTATTTCTGAAGTTGAGACTGACTCAATGGAGGGCATTCCAACGTAAGTATCAGCAGAGCATATATCCAGAGGCATGAAAGCATCTGATTCACTGCCAGGCTCAACTTTTGCAAGGCCCAAGACCACACCGGAAGCAGTCAGTTCCAACGGATCGAAGAAACGGATTACTGCCGTACCAGCAAACAGCTGGCAACCTTGCCTGTTCAGCTGTGCAAGCGTCTGCTCCCATAGCTTGTCAATTCCCCGCTCTACAGCCGTGATGTACTTCGACTGATGCAGAGGGGTTGGATCTCTGAAGTTTCTCGCCCACGACGGTAAGGAGGCCCAGGTTTTTGCGTCCTCTGGATCTGCATTGGGCACTCTGGTTCTTTCGCGCCATACCAAACCAGTCTTGCGCATGACTTCGAGCGAGTTCTGCATCGTGATAAGTTGACGTGTTGCGTCAGTGAATGCCTTGGCGACTGGATGCGAGTAATCCACAGGAATCATCTGCTCGGAAAAGCCTCGCTTCCTCTTCATGATACCAATGAGGCCATATTTAGCGGTCTCGTGGATCCCCTGACTCTCTTGTCTCGGCAAAAGACAGGACATCTTCGAAGGTGAAATCGCGCTTCTTCGCAATATTCAGACGAGATTGCGCAAGCAATCTATACTTTTTTGTCCGATCGATAGTCGCTTTTGAATGATGGTAGTAGCTGTCGTCAAGTCCAACTAACGATGTGACTGCCATCGCCGGCAGCCAGCCTTCTATGGCATCCCATAGCTTGTTCCAGTCCATCACCGAATGACCAAAACATGCCTGGATGTCCCGACATAGAATAAATTCCTGGGTCGTCCAGATACGGGTATGCCTGCTTAGTAATTAGTGAAGAGTAGAAGATGTCGGATCGAGCAATCATAAAATAAGTTGATATCTTGCATGTTGCTTCAAATGTGATCTCTTACGGAAGCACTCGGAATTGTACACGCGAAGGCCTCCTTAAAAATGGTAATTTAGAGCAATGCGTTCACGACTTGCCCGATTCTCCTATCGGGAGAACTCACCATGGATTTGCTACAAGCTGATCAACAACATCAAAAATCTTTCTGGGGCTATTCGCGCCCAGCGTCTGTTCCATCCAGTTGGAAGTCATCTCGTACCCTTGCATGGGAGCTATCATGGCGAGTGGAGTCTGTGGGCCAATTCTCCTCACCAAAATCGCATGATAGCGGAACATCATCAAGGACAAAGTAACCTCATATAAAGTCTATTTCCGCCTTTGGGCGTGAGTTACGCAGGGGTGTAACCTAAGCGCTGAGTTAGCAGCATAAGCCGTAACTGAGCCACACTGAGCAAGCTTGAGCACTCTCTGAGCTACCGTGAACTCTAATGGGCGCAGCCTGAGTTGGCGTAATTTAACCTTGACAGTGCCTAGATCTGGGATCCCCTATTACCCTAACAAGTGAACGAAGTTTCTGAAACTGGGCCCCGCAGTTTATGGAGATCCATTATTTCGTATTCTCACCGATCCTGCTTCTAAGGCACTCCGGATCAGAAAGAGCCCAATTCACGGACCCTTGAAATGCGGCAACACTTAACTTCCAACCAACTGATGGCAGCCGAACTTTTAGTGTAATTGCGCCGATGTGTTCTCTGGTCCCGAAAGGAGTACTACCTGAATGCCACCTGAGAACTTTGAAGGTGATTGACAAATTCACGAATGCAGTTTTACGAGAATATTCATCGCCTCGCTTCCAATGGTGTTTGTCTCCAGCCCACTACACCGTAGTAAGTATCTGTGACCTGAAGATCGAGACGTGAGTGGATGTCGGTGAGGCTGTGACAGCAAATGGAGTCTGCTGTGCCGGGTCCCAAGTGGGCTCCCTGCTATAAGTACAACCAGACGCTATGGGGCCATGAAGTCGGAATCCGACGCATCTTGTTGCAAAGTATCTCGAATTTCATGAGTCCTTACGGCACTAGCAAGTTTTCGACTTTGATAGATGTCGTCAGCTATCAAAATCGCGGGTGTCGCAGGTACTTGGGCCACAGTTGGTTTAGCCACAATCGGGGCTTGTAGGTTTGGTCTGCCCACTACTTGCTTTTCAGCAGCAGCGTAACGAGCACTACATAGGAATCAACTCCGTGTATGATCGAAGACATGACTCTATGGGTCGAAGTTTCGAATTGTTCTTTACTCCACACCTTTCCAAAGGTATCAGAGTACCGGACCTGTCCGAACCCGATGTCTTGTAAACATACCACAAGTGCGAAAGGATAATCTGTAGGGAAAACTAGAATCACAGACGGGCTGGGTAACTTTTGCTTGGCTATTCCACGCTTACGGTCTTCGGCTTGGGTTTACAAACAAGCTTACTGCCTCGAGCGCTGGAACGGAAATACAGGTGCATAGACTATGGCTTTTTGTCAAAGACAGTCAAAATCACAGTTCTGAAACACCACCTTTATTCAATCTCTACGGAATCTGAGCTGTTTATATACCTGAATCACAGCTGTTCCTAGCCCTGATCTCATCCTTCTGAATTCGGCTGTGATATCCGCTGAGGGGTAAAAACTATTGATTCGTGTTCGTATGCCTCGTTTTGGCACAGAGCTGCGCAACCTTTATAATCTTTACGTTTCCTGTGATGAACAGCTTGCGTATCCTTGACACTTTTCGTCTTCGGACTCCTCGGTCGATACGGGGAGCGTCCCGACAAAGGGCACATTCCGACGACACGCCCATCTGGCGCGATCTATGACTCAAAGAAAGCAATTGTGAATGTGGGCATGCGCCCATAAAGAACTGCTCAAGTTCATCCGTTGAGTCTTGTTCCACCTTGACAAAGCCTTCCCTGAGACCGAAGTGAGGACATTGCTGGAACGCTATACCTAAAGCGCTGATGACAAAGCACCAAAGGCCAATGCACATAGCACATAAAACTCGCTGCTTTCCTGCCTCCATATCCAGCATCAACAGGTAAGCCATTCCCCAACTCAAGGCTAAGGGACCGACCGCCGAGGAGTAAGTTGTCAGAAACTTCAGGCATTAGCAGAATCCTAAGCAGAACGACCAAAGACATCTGTAGTGCTGATATATGTCTCAGACGGTGTGAAGTTTCTAATCAGACACGTGTGGAGGCAGTTACTACCAGCATCACACGCGCTACTCATTTCGTACCAAGGTTTTGTGGTATCATCATCGACACGAAAGAAGATCAGGGTCTTACGTACATGTCGTCTGGGCCAGATGTCAATTCGCAGACCAAGTTGATCTGACAGCCAAATTTAACGGAGATCTTAGCCCGGCTTGGCTGGCAATGTCTGCTGTGCAAATGCAAATGATTTGCACCAACACGTTCAGTCGCGAAGAATAACAGAAAGTATTTCTACCGAAGGAGTTTTAGTCGTCGCGACGAAGACCAATGATTAGACGAAGTTGTCCTGGAAATGCATTGTCATCTCGATCCTGCAAAAGGGCTTCCGAATGTATGAGGTCTGAAAGGGGTGAATGTCTCGAACCTAGAAGCGTGTCCAACCATCTCTTTGACTCTGTCAAGGTTGTTCGCAAAATGGGACAAGAGGAGTTGGTCCGAGGGGCATGAGCCGATGATGAGCGAAGTGGTCTCGTACCGCCGAAGGCTGAGGCTTGTCCGGAATCAAGAGTTTGAATGCGTTCTATGGGAAGACGATAGTCAGTATCTTCATGTCGGCTCTCGAAGACTGCCAGAGTGTCCTACGGCATGATCTAAAAGAAAGCAATCGTGTGTGCAGCGCAGGTGGTATCATTGCATCTTGGGCAGGTCTAGACGACATCATGAAAAACGAATGATCGGAAGCGGCATTGAGAGCAGAAAAGCAAGAACATTTGTCGACATAACGGAGTTCTGGACGCATTGGATTTGACAGCATGCTAACGCGGATGCTTCCAGAAGAATGAGTGTGAAGATGAAGGGGACATCTGACGACTGATCAAGGAGCATTTATAGTCCAGAAGTATAACTGGACGACAGACCCGTCATTGGCAGCATCGAGCGTGTATTGTTTTGACTACCTCAACTTCGACCAACTTGGCAGTCAAACTAACCTATTTGACGGAAATCGTCACCTCTATGTGTATGGCTAGAGAAGGGACCATCTCGCGACATGGAAAGTATGCACTGCAAGCGAGGTGACTGGCAGCGACTTTGCGCACTTTTACCTCCGGACTTCATATTTGGAGGCACGCGCTGTCGATTAATCACGGTCATGACTAGGTACCACGGTAAGCGAAATTGATACAATGGAGAATTCAAGACTGCTCGAATATCACGATACAATGGCTGCCATTTGAACAAAGTTGAGGAAGTTCAAGCAGTTTGCAGGACTGCCTAAGAATACTTCATTGTTGCTCATGGAAAGCGACAACTGCGCAAGACTGCCAGAATTCTGTCGACGGCCCCTTTTGACTTCGCAAGCAATTTCTATCCTAAGCGACTCCTCAATATTGAATATCCTGTCTACTCCCTCCTTGATGGACATTACCGTCCTTAATGCTTGCCTAGATTGCGAGTGTCGAAAGGAAGCCCCATGGTAGTTCGAGAGAGGAGGTTCCATATTAGTTTTAGCGCGGTAGCTCAAGAGCAGCTTCCCAAGCCTCATAGAACCCAGACTTCGCCAATACACTTCTTCAACAGCTAGCTGCAGTCATTTTCCTTCGAAAAATGGTATGTACAGCTACAATCGCAGTTTCCTGTAGTACTTGATGTCACATTTTAGTAGTATTCAATTTCATAGAGTCAATGCAGTCAACAGGACTATTGCTGTGACAGTGTTTGTTGATTTTTTTCGGGGGGTAGTAGTCACAGATAAACATTGTGCGTGATGTACGTACTCAAGTCCTCGTACGCATTGTCCGTCTGTTTCACGATATCTTATTCTCGGGACGTATACAAAGATTCAACATAAAATAATCGTACATGCAATATCACTGCATTATAGAATCAACAGACGACTCGCGTTCTGGTTTTACTTGAGCTGAGCAAAGCTTAAGTAGTAGCGGCGCAAGCCTAAGCCAAGTTGAGCCGAGGTTGAGCAAGGCGTAATTTTGCCGAGTCAGCGCACTGATACTGGGTGTATCGCAAGGTCACTTTGTATGGGATGATAGCCCAATGGTGGCGGCTTGACTGAGTGGACGATCATCCGCCTAGTGGACTTTTACGGGTAGACGCACGCAGGTCGGATCTACAGCCAGCGCATCAATACTTATCACGATTGACAATATTTAGACGAGAAATCATCTCACCAGAGTAGGGTTGAAATGTGATAACTATTTTTTATAAAAAAGAAAAAAGGTCTGAGATTTCCGTCCAGCCTATGGGCCCGCACATCAGCCATCCTTAGCAAAGATTTCGCGCTTCGCACTCAGAAATTCTGGGCCAGTATTTTCCAGAGCATCTGAATATTCTAGAATAGTCTCTACCTCCCTAGCAAGGCCACTTTTGTCCTAGCACTACTCTTGTCCTAGTCTTGTCCTCAGATCGCTATTATCCTAGGATAAGAAAAGTCCCGGGAGCTTTTTTTGTCGCAGGACCCTTGTCCCAGTACTCTGCCTGTCCCAGGACTCTGCCTGTCCCAGGGTGCCTCATCCCAGGATACTTTGTCCCAGGACATTTGATCCTAGGACACGAGAGAGAGATTTTATTGGCTGGCCCAGCTGCTACGGAGAATACGCTTAATGTCTGCTTGTCTGCTTATATTTGATGTCGTTCCTCCTCCACCCAATTTCTGCATTCTAGGAATATGACGTGCAGTCTGGCTACTATACTGACATTGGAATTGGTCCATTTTGGCCTTATTATTTGCGCGAAGGCCAATCTTACCGGTACGCATTTGTGATAGCCGAGCTGATGGCGCGGCGGGTGCCTCCTTGTAGGACCCCTACGCTTTTCCCGGTCTAATCCCGAGTCGGACTAACCGGCCTAAGAGTGAAGGGTGCCCAGAATTGGGACAGACCGAGACTGAGCACGGCAAGCCTGAGTGAGGTTGAGACGAGGTTGAGCCGGTTGTGATCTTGCCGAGTCAGCGCGCTATTACCGCTGACCTAGCTGGGTGTATGGTGAGGGTAGAATCGATGGGATGATAGCGATGGAACAGCTCGAATACTTGCTTGGTTTGCTTGGGGTCTGACGATTGTCCAAGCCAGATGTATGTCTGTACTGCAGCCGAGGAAATCAAGTCCATATTTCGCACCTGGATAGATTTCTCCTCGTGATCAAGCTGATTGATGCACAGAGCATCTGCTCAAACCCAAGCATTGGGAGTCCGCCGCCAGATGGTAAGCAATCCATCGTATAGATTGCTGTTGATATTGCTCGTTTCTCCATTGCATATGATCGACGATTGACACAAGGCAGATCCCTAAACATAAGACAGTGTCTTGAACTTATGAAGATCTGAGGTGGATGTGTGTAATTTAAAGGGCTCCAAGCAGCAGCACACGGGCTCTTCGTTCAAAGGCTGTTCAAGTGCCAGTAGTCGTATCCAGAAATATCCGTCACCATTTGCAGGAAGCGACTGGTACATTCTGGATATCATTCTCGTGTTTAGATCATGTAGAGGTGATTCTCGGTTGGAGTGATCTCACTGAATTCCGACTTCGCGCAAACTTTAGCTAAACTCTAGGCGGGTAGGACTTGTTGAATAAAGTATAATGTAGGGAATTGAGGCTACGTGAGTTAATCTAAATAAGGCCGTATGTCCAGTCGGGAGCTTTTTTAGAATAAGCAGGTTGGGTGAGTCGCGGGTATTCTACGCGGATTTACGCAGCACATTGTATCCTTATGTGCGTCCGTAAGTATATGCCTGCGATTGCTAGATATGAATGATGGTGTGGTGTACTACTCCGTAAAAGCAGCGAAAGATACATTCCAAGAAGAGAGTCAAATCATCAAAACTCAGACTTATTCCAGTAATCTTTCGAGGATCATCATAGGCACGCATGCTTTTGGATCAGCTGCCTCACCAGGAGTTTTCCTTTCAGTCCAAGTACTAAACCTTCTAAAGATGCAGTTTTTTTCTCCGTCTGCAAAGCATCTGAGACAAGTATGTAACCATGTGAATCTGGCATGGACCAACATCCTTGAACATCTGATCAGTGTTACTGCCTGTGTTGGTGAATTATACAAAAGAATTAACAGAGTCGAAAACCCTGAAAAGAAGGCATAGATCGCTCCTTCATCACCAGCAGCAAGGCGCACGCACAGACCACTCCCACAAATCAATCAACCGCATGACCTTAACCGAAAAGCCTGCGGCAGTTTAGTGATACAGGAGCAATACATAGATCTCTCCGTCAATCCAACCTCCTCGGATCTCCATTCTCCAACTCATCCCATCTCACCACACCAATTCATGAATTGGCCTTCCCCTCAACCCCCCCCACCACCCTCTCACCACCCCATCATCC